>JARJDW010016388.1:0-16918 GCA_030264715.1 Adinopsis sp. GC000173 | reverse complement strand
TTGTTGAAAAACCATTTACAAAAGTATGTTAAAATGTCAAACAATAAGTTCATACCAGAGATCATAATTACTTCATTTGCCGAACAATGGGAAAGATTTTAGCTAAAATCTTTGGCCTGATTTTTACAGCAAATTATTTTAAACAATCTCACAGAAATTATTATTAAATTTTTTGTTGAAAAGTAAAAATTAGCGTAAAATGTCATATAATAGACTGGGAATAGATGCAAAAATAGCAAACTACTTAAACAATAGAAAGATATTCGCTGTTTGTACAAAATTTGTCTAATTATATTTCTAATTGTCCACATCCTTCATTTGTTTTACAAAATTATTCTTGTCCGTGACTTTGTTGGCAAAATAATTATTGCTTTAATGACTCAATTACAGAAATTTGTTTATTAGTTTTGTACAAATGTTTGCAAAATTTTATTACATTGAATTTATGGTTTTGATAATAATTTTATTAATAGGCTGTAAATTACAATTTAAGATATTTAGGTGCAGGTATAATTGAAAATATACCCTAAAGAAATACTAAAAGGAGAAATTAAATGCAATACGAGTTATTTGCTTCCAACTTTGCCAAGTTGTCATAATTATAATGCTTTGATATTGCAATTATGCCAAGATTAATTACAATAAAAATTAAACTGTTATTTTAATAATAACATTCACACCCACTTTATTACATTAAAACAATTCCTTTAAATGTTCGCCGCAACGTATAATCTAATTAACAGGCAATAAAACCAACTATGTATTTGCTTTTGAAAAATTTTCCTATTGATCGGCGTCGCGCCGAACGTCGACAATAATGCGTCGAAGAACGCAACGAACGATCTTTCAACTTTTTAATTTCCAATTTTACGTAACTTTCACAAATAATAAAATTTGAAAAATTACGAGACAAACTAAATTATTACTTAATAATGCATAATCTTCTAGTATGGCACGGCGCGCACACACACACACGTTGCAATTTTTACAAACTGTACGAGATGAAATATTTCATATGCAGAAAGCTAACACGAAGAGCGAATTTATTGTGTCTCGAGACGCACATAAATCGTTACGAAATAATTAACTCTGCAATTACATGTTATAGTTTTATTTTTCTGAAAAAAAGTTAGCACTCACAGGTAACTACATATTGTATTTACAAAGAAGTAGAAAAGATTCGATTATATTTTTGAAATAAATTGCTTAGACGCTTTTGACAATAGTTTAATTTGCCAACAATAAAATAAAATCGAAAGTGGTTTGTGTGCACAATAAATAATAAAATTTACATAAAATACGAATGTTGACGTATCAATTATAATATACATATTTATTTAAGAAAAATAAATTTAAATATATATTTTTAATATAATTGATGTGCCCGAGCGAAAGTTATTAAGTAATCATACCGTGTGGTTGACCCTTTAACACATAAGGGCTTTTGCAGTTTGACCAGTTTTTGAGAGATGTGTGTTTTCTTACGAAAAAAGAGTATAGGTATGTGTTGTGTTGCTGGAGAGGTATTTGAACCCAGGTATACAACAACAATAGAGTTAGTGGGGAAAAGACATCACCTGCGAGGTGTATAAAGCAGATAGAAAGTTCTTACAGACTGTTTAGATTAGCAGAAGTTGTCAGTGTTGGTGTCCGGTGAACAAATATAGGAAGTGAATATGAGGTTGCTTTTTACATGTACAATACTATTGGCACTTGCCCACGGATATCCTCAATACAAACAAAGTAAGCCACAAATTATTTATTTATCTTCTAATCGTTTATATATATATATGTATATAGAATAAAACCGTACTAATAATAATACCTATATCTAAGAAAGGTCAGTTAATATGTTATTATTAAAATTGAATGTGGTAACTACATAAAAACTACATTTGTTTAATTAAAAAATAAATTGAAATGGAACGAGACGCTTTTTTGATGAAAATTAAATGCGTCTAAACGCAAACATTTTACTTAAATTTCTTTTTTATGGCTAATCTACATATTTTGAATTATGGTCTCGTTGATAACAAAAACATGTAATTAATGCGAATGTACGACGATCATTATTGCTCGCTGTGTTTTATTATTAATTAATTACATACATAGAAAATATATGTTACTAAACGGACGGATGACTATAATATATGTGTACTTGTATAACACATTTTTATATTAACCTAATTATTTTTATTCATCGTTCGCCTGACTGCCCATTATGCATGTTTATTTTTAAAAATATTGTAATATAATTAATCGATCATCTCTTAGATAATATTATTTTATAATGTATGCAAAGGTTATAGTTTAGTGTCAAGATTCCCAATTGAAAGTAAACAATAACCGTTTTGATTTATGCTTAAATACCTTACATGATTGCAATATATAAAATGTAAGCAAAAAGACATTTTTGAATCATTGTAATGGTAATTTTTTTATTAACATGATAAAAAAAACCGTTATTAAGTGTTGTCGGTTAAATTGCCAAGAGGTAGAATGATAAAGAATAGAAAAGTAATCTCTAGTTAAATATTGAGCAATTCGTAGATGTATGTTTACAGACACGCATCATGGTGTTTAATTAATCCACATTTTTAATTTTACTTTCAAGTTGGTTAATAAAAAATTATTAAGTAACTAAGATTATTATAGAAATTAAACCGTTGCAATTTTTATTTTCTTGGGAAAAACGAAAAATTATGAGAAATTAAATGTTATTAATTAAAGTCGTTAAGATTCACATGCACTTTTTTGCTTAATTACTTACCATTATGAAATAGTCAATTATTTTTAATTTCAAGCAATGACATTATTCGCGAGATTTAACCTCAAAATAAAAAATATCAAATCAATTTCACTAAATTAACATTAAATTATATTTCATAATAATTATCTACAATAAACGTAAAACGTCGGTGAAAGAAAATTTATGATATTGTGCATGTAATCCGAATCGGCTAGCTAGCTATAACGTTCAGACAAATTCTAAGGAATTATGTAAAGTTTAAATGGATTTCTCGACGTCGATCGTTCGACAATTACATTTGATTTACTAATTAGGTAAAACCAAACCGCCTACACGATTTACATACACATTTCAAGCTTTCAATTTATTGTAAATTGATTTGCTTTACTAGCAGCACTAGCAGCAGCAGCAGCCGCCAATACACATGAATAATAAATTGTAATTTTATTTCCTGATAGCAGTAGCCACGTTCCTATCGATAAGTCAAGGGCGTTTACACCTTCAAATCTTTTATTCGATGGTGTTAACAAATTTGCTACATTGCACGAAACGCTATATTAAATTTTATTTCGTTATAGCGCATTTCAATGTGAAATATTATTCATATATAAGTGTAACGTAATATACTCAATTAACATTATTGCTTTGTTCAAGTTTTTTTCTTCTACCTCTTTGAAATTTAGTCCGAGTATTGTTTAATGCGATTATGAAAGTAAGTATGTATAAATGTTTCTTTCACACATATGTATGCAGTTTATGATAAAAATTGTTTTGTTGCCAGACATTAAAAATTAATTAAGCGTTTTTTAATATTTCTTTCGTTTTTCAAAACGTGTTGCTATTTATAGCTGAAGCGCAGTGATTTATTGACAAGTTATTTTTTTCATTAGAAATAACCGGCGCTTAAATATTTGAAATTTATTTGTTTGGAATTCACAATGCAAAATATTCTATTGTAAACAGCTATACATAACTATAAAGCTGATTTAAACAAAACCACTCGAAAAATGAAATATTCACAGTGTATATATGTGTCGGTGTGTGTGTGTGTCTGTTTTTTTTTATTAATTTGATGGAATTTTGCCGCTCAGATTTGGGAAGTTATTTTGCTGCTTATATAATATCCATTTCAAATGCTTAATAAATAACGAATGGATTTTACATAATTTAATATAGAAAATATATCCATTAATTAGAATTTCAATTTTTTATGAATTCATATAAGAAATCTGTTTTTTAATTATATCTCTTATAAACAATTTAAAAAGAATTATAACTCAATAATGTGTTTTTATTTCAACTATAATTAGAATTATCTAACAGTGTTCACTTTTAGTCAAGTAGATAATATAAATCAATAATACAACATTTTTTATGCACTAATCTATTGTCCATTGCCGGATTTACATATAAAGTAAACAAAATCTCGGTTAGGGTTTAACATTTGAATGCCAATATTGAAAAAATACATTATATTTTCTTTAGTATCTTCTTCTCTAATAATCAATTACATGTTTTTAATATAGCTACTTTAGGTTTGTTACATTTTTTGCGTAACATGATTAAATACCATACATATTAGCTGTTTTCCTACAACAATGGTAGAAATTCATATAATTATTCTAATCCGGTGTGAACACTTTTGACTTTTAAAAGACACACCTAATTAGATACTTATATTAAATAGCATATTTGCATCTGTTGTGGCAGGTAATTTTGAACTAAGTCTCTTTCACGATTTTTTTGGCGAGATACTAACAAAAATTCTAGATTATCGACGCTGCAAATAAAATATGACATCTATCTGGACTTAATTACCTAATTATGTTCTGTTTTATTCATTTGGGTAATTAATATTGTAAGTATATAAAAAACAAATTTCCTTTAAAATCGTAAAGAAATCGATGGAAATGAAAAATAAACATTGGTTTTCTTTAAATTTTTGGTTAATGTATCTAAAAAATTTCACACTTCACTAAAAAATCGTTGCTATGGCTAGAAAGATGTTGTTTTGATGTGAAATATTTATTATTTATTGATACGACAGGTAAAATTCTGCAAGTACTTAACTAAATTAATGTGTTTTAATAATCTAAGAATCTTACGATGCACTAAAGTGCTGCGAAATAGTGGTAGGGGCTCTCAGAAAACATTAATACAATACTTTTTCGTAAACATGGATTCAACAGTCGTCATTTAAAAATATATTATTTCAATACATTACATAGATTTATCTATTTTAATTGATTACGGACCTAAAATGTCTATAGTTGTATAGTTGTAATGTAAAGTAAATAAATTGAAAGAACAATACACAAAGTACCAAAAGTAATGTGTATTAATTATCCAAAACATTCGCGACACACCAAAGTCTTGGAAAAGCAGTGGTATAGGCTCAGAAAAAACAATATTTTTTTATAAACATCGACTCAATCATTTCAAAAATTTAATATTTCAATATATTACATACGTGTATTTATGTAAGGGCTTCATTCTTTCTAAATCCATTCCTGTCTACAGTAGTTTAGTTGTAATGTAAAGATAATTATTAATGAAAACTAGATAAATTGAAAGAAATTATTCAATGTAAATGAAACGAGTGTAAAAATTTGCTGCAATAGTTGATTGCACTGGATAGAACGTGCCTGAAAAGCCACAAACGTTTCAATTTCTATTAATTATAACCATGTTGTACATCCTGAATTTCCATTAACAACAAATTCTACTTCCTTTCCTTATTACCTTGCAGTGACAGATGTAAGGCTGCTTACTACTACATGTTGTATAATTTAAAATTATTTAACGCGAACGTTAATTCCCATGTTATAAAATTGCAAGTAATTTGTTTTAAATTGCGCTTGGAACGTAATAATCGATGTTCGCACTCCGTCAATCACAGCAGAATAATCCAATTCTTATTCGCCGCAATGAAAGAAAAAGTTATGATAAAGTAAAAGGTAGCTACGTGGTTAAACTAGTAAATATTGTTGTGATTTCGAAAAAGATTTTTGCTTTGCTGTATGTTTGTATGTGTGTATGTATGTACGACGTTTGTTGTGTGTGTTATTAAAAATTGAGCCTTGCTATTTCTTAATATGGAAACTTCCACGAGTATAAAAGCGCGCTGTTGTTGTAAATCATTACATCGCAAATGTCATAAATGTGACTTAATGGGCTAATTGNGTACGACGTTTGTTGTGTGTATTATTAAAAATTGAGCCTTGCTATTTCTTAATATGGAAACTTCCACGAGTATAAAAGCGCGCTGTTGTTGTAAATCATTACATCGCAAATGTCATAAATATGACTTAATGGGCTAATTGTGCCTCACATAATAAAAAGAAATTAATAATAAAAATATCTACTCAAATGAACGAAAATGGTGAGATCAAAAGGTGAAGGCATCAATAACAATAAGGAAGAGTTAAATTTCGCGCGCGGCATAAATCTACGATGCATCTCGTACATTTCCTTATTTTCATTCTAGCATTAATTTCTAATAAATCTTCACATGGCTTTTTTACATATATGCAAATGGTCATGGAAATTATATAATGAAATAAAATAAAAAAAGTATTATATTACAAAACGATCATCCTTGCAACGATTGTAACAATTTCACGCTTCACGTATTTACCACTCTACATAATAACACCAAAATAATATTATTTCAAAATCTATATTCATAATCTAATTACAAAATAGCTTAGTAAATATTTGTATCGCTTACCAAATTTGCGGTTCAAACACCACGACTATTAAATTAATAAACCGAAATAAATTCATAATGAATCTATGGTGGATTATTGTTTGAATAAATTTCATGGCGTTTGTGCAACAGCAACAGCAACAACACGCATTTTTTGTTAATTTAATTACATACGGAGATTGCTTAAATTGCATTCTAATATTATAATATGAATGAGCATCAAGGTTCAATACGACAAGTTCTATATTTAGCAAGTTTTTTTTCACATTTATATTTATTCTTATACCTATAATTCTTTCAGATTTTATTGCCGATGAATTAATTGAAATGATAGTAATTTTAGCTTGAAACGCTATAAAAATGCATAAGTACATTATACGCTTTGTCTAATTGATTTTTAATCTACAACATGTACGCATATGTGCACATGGAGTAATTAGCAATCACTGTCTATTTACAGATTTTTACTTTTCGTAATAATTAAATCTGCGGTTTTGAATAAAACTTTGAGTGGAGTAGATAATTTTTAATTTTTGTTAGTTAACTCATAGATCCTTGCTGCCTAATAATGATCTTTGTTGTTTTCTTGATTTTTTTACGTTTCAAAATTAGTAAAACTGCGGCTTTAAATTTTTGTGTAAATTTTTACATGCGGAAATATTAAAGATTCACATATTGAATAATATCTACTGTTAAAACATGCAACCTTTTCATTGTGAATTTAATAATTTTTATTTTTACTGCTTTACAAATTTTATTGCTCATGGATTAAACATTATTATAGAAATAAACATTTTTTTATTTTAGTTAGTAAACTCATGTAGATGCTTCCTGCATATTTTTGTTGTCTTATTAAATTTTACATTTTATAAACACAAAAGTAAATTATTGGTTTTCAGTTCAATATATGTGGATTTCTTATATGCAAAAAACATATTTTATAGATTTATATGCATCATGAATATGATATAAAGTTAAACATTCAACTTTTTTATTGCGTTTTTAATTATATTAAATTTTAACCTAAAATATGTTCTAAATGTGATTTTTTACAGATTACATATTAAGTATTAGAAACTAACAAGATTTATAACTACTTTTGCTAGAAAATCAAAATATGCGCATGTAGTAATTAACAATCACTTTTTTAATTTTCGTAAACATAAAATTGGGCGGATGTTGACATGCGGAAATATTAAAAATCCACATTTTAAATTTAAAGTTTTTAACCAAAATCTTACTCAGATTTAATTACATATAGATTATTAGGAGTAAATAACTTATTTTCACCTAGTTAAAATGTAAATTTAAATCTACCTGTAAGTTTAGGTGTATTAGGTGTATGCGGAAATATTAACGATTCTCATCTTGAATAATACTATCTATTTGCGAAAACAAGCAACCTTTTCTTTGTGAGTTTAATAATTTTTATTTTTAAACCAAAACCTTTCGCAGATTTTATTGCTGATGGATTACATTAGAAACAAACAGCTTTTTCACTTTAGCTAGAAAAGCCATAAAACATATATTTGTATAAATAAACGTTCAATATAATTGATTTTCAATACTTAATGTAAATAATTAGTAATAAAAAAAACTCAATACGCGCAAGACGATTTATTTATTAATAGTAATTGAAACTTTAAATAAATAATTGTTACGCAAGGTATATCTTTGCGAATGATGTTGATGATGATACATCGACTTTTTCTTTCACGATTATATTAAATTTCTTATTAATATTAATAAATTTTCATGCACTCGTATGTAATTTTTTCGTACTGGTTAGGTATATAGTGAAAGTAAAATGCAGAAAATTATTATTTTGCTTTTTAGAAAATCTTGAAATTAAATAACGGAAAGATTATAGGTACTAAACGAAATTGAATTAATATTCATATAATAATCATAATAAATCAACAATTTTAATTCATTAACAGTACATTTTCAAGCAATTTGTAAATATTTTACCTTATTAAATCATAATAATAAAGATATAAATAATTCATATTTTGTTATTAATGTATTTATTGACATGTATTAGTATTCGCATATAGCTAATGTTTTAGAAAATCTAATAACATATAAATGATTTTAACTTAATTCTATATTAACATAAATACTTTTCAATTTTACAGTCATTGAATTCTTCTATGATTTAAATGCGTAGCAATGCTATGTATTAGAAATATTTTATAGAAATCACTTTATTAAAAACACAATGAAGATTATAAATATTTGAGATGCGTGTTTTTTTTATTGGCAATTTTAAAAAACAATTCTTCTATTGTTTATAAAATTTCGAAACACCATACTCTTTTATTCATATACAAATTTAACTTCATTAATTGATTGTTCTAACAGTCACATAAAATATGTATTTTTATTGGAAATGTTTTTTTGTTTTGTTTGTTTTTGTTAGATGAAATATTTATTACCAATTCTAAAAATTTATTATTTTGTATCTTAAAAAGTCTTGAAATTTAATATATTTGAACTGTAAAATGCTCATGCTGTGTATTTTCCACCTTACGAATTACGTTTTCACATAAGAGCAAAGTGTTTTTATCACAAATTTTTAGAATACTTCTTTAAGAAAATGTAGGAATGCGGACATACTATATTTTTAAAAAAATGTATAAAAATCAATATGATTTCTTTATTATGTTGAAGCAACTTACAAAAGGTTTTTAAAAGCTCTTCATTGTTCCGTGGGAATTTACATAAAAATAGCTAGTTCAAAATGCAATATCTAATACAACAATAAAAAATTTGATTTAATTTTAAGTAGATATCTGCTAGGAATAATTTTATAAAACATATAGGCATACCTATGAAATGATAATTGTTTTACTTCTATCTACAAATATTTTAAAAAATATATAATATTGTATATATTAAGTGAAAATTGTTCTAGTTTTTTTTGCATTATCGTTTCTAGAAAATATGAGGTAATGTTGTTTACAAACATATTAATTACAATAATATGCACAAAAGACAATATGTAGTCAGGTAGTACGTGATAATATATTTGTTATATTTTATATAAAAGTAAAAAGCGCTGAGTAACATGTTGAGTCAGAAGAATTAAGTCACGTGATATTCGACTGATAATGAAAATAACTTGACAAACTATTTTTAAAAAATCATTGTTTTACGTCTTGCGAGTTAGAATGAAACAGTGGTTTTCAAACTTTGTCGGCTCGCGGAACGCCTTGTAGTTAAAATATTTTTTCGAGGAAAAGTGTAAGCTGTACTGTACTGCACTACATTAGCGGTTTGAATTTCATTTAATTTTTTAAACTACCCTAAGTTTTCGCGGAACACAGTTTCTAGAACACTGGAATAGACGTTTCGTCTTAAGAAGTTTGATTATGTTTATATTATAATTATTTAAAGTCATTAAAAAGTACAGTTTCTTGTAATCAACTATAAATGTACGCCAATAAAAAGTAGTATGTATAAGTAATTAGGTTTTTGTTGTAAGCAGTAAAAAAATGTAATTAAATTGAAGAAAATCTTGAAGGAATGTAATTGAAAAAAAACCATCAAACGAATTATCAAATTTAGAAAAGTGAAATTTATAGATAGATCATTAATTTTTTTAGGTTGTTTGATAAGTATACAGCTTTTAAATCAAATAAGATTGCAATTATAATCTTCTAAATATAAATGAAAAAACGCAATGCAATTCAGTAATAATTTATTTTATAGTCAACTAACGTATTGTTTTACTAGCAGTTTCTGATTATGTGTAACGGTTGCAAATAAAACAATTTTCTAATTTTAATAGAGCTGTTTCACCACTCATAAAATTTATCAACTTAGCAACCAATATTTCACAAAATGTGGGTTTTACACCTAATAGTTTCGAATTATTAAATTACGCCACCGATTTAAAACGGTGCGCCGCGTGCGGTTGCCTTTGATACTACATTAAAATTGTGCTGAAATTATGCAAGACCATGGTGGTATTGTGATTACTGTCGGATTATTTACTTTACGACTTGGCGCGAGCAAGACGCCACCAAACTCCCGCATTCCAATCAAATTATTTACATATATATCTAAAATTTATAAAAATAAAACAACCGACTTTAATTTATGCATTAAATTTTTATATGTGATCGCTGATGTGGATTCATTTGCATGCCGCGTCCTACATTCTCATTGTCGCCGCAATTTAAGAAACAATGAATAATTTTTACGATTCTACTGCTCATTATAATATAGTTTTAATTACTTTCAAGTACAACGTTAACATCTCTATGACATTGTACTAAAATTCCATACCACTAAAAAATTATCAGTTTGCATATTTTAACGATCTATGAAGGCCCCTGACATTTAATTTTACAATTATTGTGCAATATTTTCAGCTACGGATAATAATGAAAGTGCATCTATATGTAGGTATAACTTGCATTTTAAAACAATTAATGCGCCGAGTTGCTTCTTCGTTTTGCTGGCGGTTGCTTTGCTTCAAAAAACGTACGTAGACCTGTATGTATGTACGTAGCGCATGCGGTGAAAGTAAAAAAATAATATCACCATAATTACGATATATTCTTTGCATCAACACTTTCGTAAATTACGTTTCTAATGCTTTGGTAAAAGAGCATTTAATTTTTTAAACACACACAACGCAGGCCAAACAACAAATAAATCTTTAATCTTTAATTAAAGCGAATTGTATTTTCGTGATAGATAATATTAGCGCGATTTTCTCTTTTCTAAAAAATAATTTCCCAACACGCACGCATTGTTATTGAAATTGCATTATTAACATAATAAGTTTAAAGTCGATGGTTTCATTTAACTTAATTCGTCAATTTGCATATAGATAAATAAATAAATAAATAATAAAAGATTCGATGTTGTTATATAATTATTATAATTTCTCTTCGGCAAACAAGCAGTTAGCTGCTTAAAATGGTAATTAGTGTGACTAATCGAAATAATATTTTGTGTGCGAGTATTGTTTATTGTCTCGAATAGAAAATTCTCTCAGTCTTCCTGTTGTAATAGAAAATTTGTTTCGTTTCATTTGCGATTTCGATTAATAAGTATAACATTCAACGAGATTAAATAATAATCAATTATTTGTTTCCTATAAAACGTAATAACAGCCATAAATATTACTGCATTGCAATTGGAACAATCGATGTTACAGATATAAGAATTATGATCGTGGAATTAGTTCAAGACGTAGACGAGAGCGAAGCCGTTTACCTTTCACTATCCACTCCTAGTAAATTGTTTCATCTGCCAGGGCATCAGCATTTTAATACAATTGCAAATTGTTTTGATATTTTCAATCGAACGTGAAATAATAATAATGATAATAATAATTTCGAAAAAAATACGAGCAACAAAGTAATATGCACGTAAACATGAACGAAAATGCAATTAATTTACTACCTTCATGATAACCTGATTAGATCTTAAGCTTTCATACGCTGTGTTATTGTTGTTTTCTCATTCCTAATTATTATATGCAATTTTTAATGGCTATTAGTGTCATTGTAACAAAGGCGTAATGCCATACGTGCATCCTTGACAATCCTTTTATGAATGTGCACAATCTGTAAATGCATCTTGATGGCATATATGTGCGGTTTTTTGTTTTTGTTCACTAAAACTACATTGTAAGAAATGCGTTAAATACACTTTTATTGCATCCAGCATTATTGATCAACAACGTTTTCATTTTTATAAATCTTTTTAAACAAAACCGTTCTTTTAGTGTTCAAATCATGTCTATTGCAAGCCGCTTAAGCTTATCGCTATCGATGAAAACACGTTTGCTTTGTATTTGTTACATGAAATAATCATTCTTTTCTGATTTCATGATGCACATTACTTGCTTAATCTAATGGCATTTTTATTACTTTAACTCAAATTTAATTAACAGCGTAATAGAGTATAGCTACATAAAATTTATCCAATTTAAATATTTTCTTATATTATACATACATAATCAATTATAATTTATTACAACTATTAATTAATGAATAAATAAAGATTAGCATATATTTGTTCATCAAAAATTATATTCATACTTTTACCATATGAAATATTTCAAGATGTTGCAGAGATTGACTCAACGAGGTACTGATATCTTTACTAACCTGAAGCTTTGCCCATATGTATGGCAATCCCGTATAACAGAACAAATATTTTATTATGACTATCAAATCTTATTCAGATTAGATAAATTGATTTGATTTTTATGGCTGTTTAAAAGAATGTATTGAAAATTTGATGTCACAGGCAGGTCTAACATTCATTAATATATTTGCAGTCTAACCGCAATAAAAACACTTTTACGTGTTTGAATCAAAATTACATTAAATGTATACATAGTTTATTCTGTCCCTATTTTTAAATCTTTAGACATAGTTAATATGAGTTTTGATGTATGAATACAACTTGTAAGTTTAAGAAGAAAATTAAGTCTTAATATTTTAATAATAATTTTATTGGAATGTGGTCAATATTATTGTTTTATGGGTCCTAAGTCCTAAGAGCGAGCCAAGACTAAGTGCTTGTTTTATAACAAATTAGGCCCTGATCACAGGTTTTTTTAGACACAAAACATTTTTATAGTTACAAAATTCTTAATATTGAACTATGCTTCACCAATTCATACTTATTTATGGTATAATATAATATGGTATAAAATATTTATGGTATAGTTCTAATCGTTAAAGTATTCGATTTTATTTAGGAAAAGTCTTACCTTTTAATTAGGTGACCAAAATATGTAAAATTTATCATTAACTTTCAAAAACCTTTAACTGCTTCAAGTTAATTTAAAAAAATCCTTTACAATTCCAAAAATATAAATCCGTGGATATACAAAAAATCCCAACAAAGCAATATATTTAAAGCAAGGTCAGGATTCTAATTTTGTTTTAATAAATAGATATGTTTTTTAAGAAGGTAAATTACCTTAGCTATTATTTCATTACGTTACTTGCAATAAAATTATATTAATCACTTTGAATTTAATAAAGAATCTAGCAAAGACAGTTGTAATGATAATAAAAACTTTATTATTTTTAAAGTATTTCTTATCCAATATGTAGATATATGATTTATTTGAAAAGTACATAGGTACTATATAATTTTACGGAATATTAATTTTCCATGCAACTTTTAAGTAGATTTGTGCATTAAAGAAGATATAATATTACATAAAAATCATTAAGTGATTTAATTTATACATTCCTTAACGGATTGAAATATTTTTGCATAAAATGTGAACTAATTATATAATACAGCAGCAAATGATTTTTTATGTAATCAATCCACGCATTAATAATCTTTATTATTTTTTTCTATATAAGATTCGTTGAATTAACTCTAATAATGAATGCTGTTGAAATGACAATAAAACTTTCAACGGTTGTATATATGATATCGGCAATTAAACATGCAAATTTTTGTCAGCATGTTTTGTACCCATGTCTGTTAATCGTAATTTTAGAAAATAGGAAGTTAATTATGAACAAATAAATTTAAAGACAGTTTAATTCAGCACGCATGTTTTCATATGTTTTATGATATTAATAAATCTATTCTTTAACGACGTAATTGCGTTTAAACATTGTTAATTAAAATAAAGAAATCATTTAGTTTGCATATCAGAAAATAATCTGATTTTATGAATGTAGAAACACCGCTTAATTAAGTACATTACATTCAATTAACATGAATAAAACACTATAAATGACTATTATTATACGAAATTAATCGATAGATTTTCGTAAGAATCATGAATATTAAGATGATAGTTTCTTATGCAATCGCTAATAACCGATTAGATTTTAATAATTTATCGGCGTTTTCGGATAATTTGCATGCTAGGTAGCAGAAAATCACGATGGAATAATAAAATAATTCGCATGGTAATTTATAGAAAAGTAAAAGTCCTATTAAATCACATTAAAATTATAAGCAAATTAATTAATTACTCTCAGTATTTAGCTATTAAATGTTAATTTCATAGAGAAAAGTTAATTGTTACATAAACCATATCATTATATGTAAAATAGCTATTATTAAAAATATATGAATAAAATTTCTTTCTTTTACTCAACATTTACAGTCGAAAGTAATAATTTTAAATAATAATTAATTGTTATTTTATTCTAAACTGAATTGTCTATCTTAAGGCGTCAATCAGTTTTATTTCACTATTAATTGTAAACAAATAAACTATCTAATTAACTATTTAATGATTGTGTTCTGCTTTAATTTAATGCCATGTTCCAACAACTTTATACTTAAATTTCAAATATTGTAAATTCAATTGTTGATACTTTAAGAAGTCAATAAAACGCCTAGAATGAAATATTTAATAACAAAAATACCTATAAGTAATTGAAACATAATACTAGGTATATAAAACAATTTAAATAAATAAATTGAGTAAGAAAATAATATTATAATTGCAATGAATATTTCTATTTTTACTCAAAATCNAGAAGTTAATAAAACGCCTAGAATGATATATTTAATAATAAAAATACCTATAAGTAATTGAAACATAATACTAGGTATATAAAACAATTTAAATAAATAAATTGAGTAAGAAAATAATATCATAATTGCAATGAATATTTCTATTTTTACTTAACATCGTTCAGTAAGTTAAAAGTTTTAAACCTTTAAGAACATATAATTACTACCTGCATAGGTGTAAGTTACATTATTTCATTTTTGTGAAACGCCAATAATTTTTAGGTGCATGGCTAACACTTATAAATAAATACTCATATAAATTATGTAAAATTAATGATATATTTATGATAATTAATGATTTATTAAAAGAACTTGCAATAAATAATTAAATCTTAAACACTATATAAATAATTTAATATATCTTAATAAATAAAATATTTTATTATATTTTACAATTTTAATGAAATACAACTATAACAATATATCTAACTAAAAGATATGTGAATATTATTTTGCCTTTAATCAACATTTTACATTGAAGTAGGTAATTACTTGCTCTTTAATTCTAAACTTAATTATCTAATTTAATAGACTATCTTGTCAATTTATGTTGACGATTAGTTGGAAGATTCTAACTTAACCCAAACCTTTTTTATTATTTTCTAATGGAAATTGTCTTTCAATTGTGAAAAATGTCATTTATTCAAATAAGTGTTTTATATAACATTAATAGGATAAAGAAATATATTTCAATATTTTATGTAAAAATCTTAAAATACTTATTTGAATAAATTAAATAGTTGAACAAAACAATATAATAAATTAATAATTAATCCTTTTTCTTCAACATTTTTAGTTGCATATAAAAGTTTCCAATTGGCAATTAATTGTAATTTTATTCTAATCTGAAATGTTTAGTTTGACAGCCTGCTTGAAGTGTCTATCAATATTATTTGGCCATTAATTATAGACAGCAATTAATTAGCTATTAAAAGTAATCGTTTTAATTTTACTATTTTCATATGATAATCGAGGCGCTTAATATAATTAATAAAGTCTTAACGATTCTACATTGCTTTTAAAAGTATAAGAAAATTAATTTAATTTTAACTAACTATTATTAAAAAAACGTACATGCCAGTTTTATCCTCTTTTTTACGATTTTAATTTGAAAGTACGTTTACGTTGCAGTAATTACTACTCATATTTTAAATTGTCTAATTCAATGCCTTTTCTTTACAACTTCAATCATTGTTTAATTTAGGTAGTTAGTAGCAATTCAAAAAAAAAACGTGAATTAAAACTCCTTTGTTGTGAATTAATACATTTTTAATCATTATGATTCGTACTCTAAATCGTCAATGACTTGCTCTTGCAAAGTACGTAATATATAATACGTTGCTTGCTATTAACCATAGGCGACAATTAATTAAAATTACTGCCATGCACAATATAATAGTGCTTGATGAAATGAATGCAATCGCAATCGTTTAACGCAGGCCTACATAAATATGATAATGAAACGCGCATGCTATCATAACATTCAATTGTGCAGCAACGTAACATTTTAAGTAATCTTTGTTAGGTTTCATCATCGGCAGACAAAGAATGCGCGCACGGTATACACGTGGTTCAAGGAACTAGTCGACTAGCATTTCACCCATAGGAAGTTAATTTACTATCATTTTCGCCATTAATTCCCATCGAATTAATCACGGCAAGATGGAAGAATTCCATAGATTGATTGCGCAAAGATGCGCATTATCATCTTGTCCGATGAAGCGTTTTTCTAACGACGCGTTGTTCTTTTAATTTCGTTTCATACGTGTGATGCGAAATTTCGCATTTTAATTAGGATGTTTACGTAATCGCGCTAAAGGGTTTAGCAGTATAAGAGGTGGATTTGGCCCCAGCAACCGATTTCTTTGAAAATTCATAAAAATGTTCCTTAATATTGTGTAATCAATTTTGGAGATTTTCAGCTCCATATC
>JARJDW010016385.1:0-19443 GCA_030264715.1 Adinopsis sp. GC000173 | reverse complement strand
TAATCTGATAAAATAATAGAATTACACTGTTTCTCCTATATCTACTGCGAGTGACTTGAAAGTAAATAACTTTACCGGAAAATAAACTTTATATATATTGTATTTCTACTCTTTTTTTTAAATAAACTATTGTAAATAATATTGTTAGCAAAAGTTGTGTTGTTATAAATAAACAACTCATATTTTATATTTTGTAAGTTGCAATATTGCAATTCGTGAATTAAATTTTTGTTAAGAATGAATTAATTATTGAATTTTATTTCCACAAATAACTTCATTATTTATATTACAGAGTTATGTTTAAAAAAACGAGTAAGTAATTTGTTCAACTAGAAGTAATAGTGAGTGATCTTTAGTGAAATTAATCTTTTTCATGGTATATATTCCAACAATAAAACGCCATTATCATTGGGTAACAATTTTTGGTTGATAACTTATAATAAATATAATTTATTACGGAATACGAGCGAAAACGTTGGCAGGACAAATCATTGCTCATATATAAATAGGAAACTGTCACATCTTATAGACTTTACTTTCATCTTGATTTATGAATTTCCTCAACATTTGACTTTGATAAATTTGTAACAATAAAATATCTATCTTCTTATTATTAGGTGCGATTTTATTGATTGTAATTAAAGCGAGACGATAAGAAAGTTATGGCACCAGCGACACTGTTTAGTACAGAATGAAAAGTTTGCGAAAATTTTGCATGTACTACAAAAAGGGAGTATTTTACCAAAATTTATCTCTATACGCACATAAAATGCCAAAAAAACAGTAGCTAAAGAGAGTGAGAGGGGGAAAAACGCGCGGATTTTTGTTCAATAAAAACTTAAACGAAAGTCATAAAAGCGCAAAGATCTTTTTAACATGTTGCTTTTTATGTTTATAAATTACCTATTTCTTTTTATTCTGTCATTTTCCCTTTTTATATTCTAAACGATTTTTTTCTTCTTTAATGATTTATCAGCGCATTCTAAAAGCACCTTTCTGATTGATAAGAAAAATTAACGTTACTCAGCATTGTATGTTAATTAAATTAATTAAAGCTGCCTTCCTTTATCAAATTTTTAATTAATTATGCATGAATGTAAATATACAAATTAACGTTAAGCATCTTTAAATATTTTACAACGAGATTTAGATACAACGTGCAAATGTCAAAAGTTAACTACATTATATTGGATAAAATATTTGCAATGTATATTTTTATTCGCAACCGATTAAGTTTAAGAATTTTTTTAATAAAATTTATTTTATAGTTTTAGAAATAGTTTATTGAATTAAAAATTATAAAAATAGTTGAATTTTTTTAAATATTATTTATCATCTTATTGTTATATAGGGGAGAGTGGGGAATCCCGCACTCCTAAGAATAATTGGTAATTGTTCTTAAATCACGAATAAATTATTGCAACTAATGTACATGAAAGAGCAACTTATGTACTATCTAATTATAAATTATAAACAATTTCCAAAATAAAGTAATTCAGTTTAAAAAAATCAAAGTAAGCGCAAAAATCATGCAGGGGTAATGGCGAAACTGGTAGGGTAATTGCGCTCTAACAAATAAAATAGGTAAAATAGCTACATATTGTAAACTTGTTATTAAATATACAAAAATCACATTTGTATTTGTCAGGAAATTCTTGTAAACTCCATTCCGTATGGACCATTCGAAACATAATTCACTTGTTGCCTTTTTCAAATTTATATCAAATTAAATTAGGAACACCATTGCCCCCGTTGGACAAATTTTATTTCAAGAAGATGAATTCCCCTTTGTATGTATATTATCAGATCCGAAAATAATTATTGTATTCAGAAATAATTTGGCTTCAATAATTTCAGTTACAACATAAAACATGAAATATTATATGCAAGGGCTGCTAATTTATTTGTTTAGGAACTGTCGTCATTTTGCATTATATTAGCTTACAGAATGTTTGCAAGGTACTGATGCATTTTTCTGATCTCTACACCTATTAATTTTTAAGATAGACCAGGTTGCGGCATTACCCGGCTGTCGCCATTACCCAACTTTTCCCTAATCCTCTTATTGTTATATATTAACTAACTTATACATTAAATGTAGTTGTTGGCCACTATAAATTGATTTAATCATATTTTTGATTAATTATGCAACGAGATTTAGATATAAAGTGCAAATGTCAAAAGTTAACTACATTATATATAGAATAAAATATTGTATTAGGAGCATATATTTTTATACGCAAATGAAAATCGAAATTTCCTGCAAGGAAAACTTTTTATTATCATATTATATTTCAATCGAAGAAAAATAAATATTTTCTAAAAGTGAAATAAAATAATAATTTTTGTCATTCTTAGTTTTGAAAGTTTATTATTGGCCCGAAGTGAAATTTCCATATCTATATAGTTTCAGTCTAGTATAGTGAGAAACCAAATATATTTTACGTTAAAAATTGCCATGAAATATTTCACTTTCCAATCTCTGGAATAAATTGCATTCATATTTCGTGTTTTCTCATATTATTGTTGTTTTTGCGATTGCATAGAAATACAAATATATCAGACGATTTGTTTTAATCCTGATTGATAGGCAGCGCTTAAAAAAATGTACAATTTAAAGTGAATCTATCACATTTGACAGGTTTCGAATGACAAAAAAGCGGGTATTTGTACCTATATAATCTTATTTGTTTTCGTATTTTAAACATACATTTGCGCTAATTAAATAACGTAAAAACGCTCGGAGATAATCAATCTAGAAGAACTGCAGATAAATCAATTTAATAGTGCTGAAGTATGGAGTAAGCAACTTTAAGAAATAATTACTTTTTAACGTATTTTTTTCTATATTATTTATCTCGCTTTGCAGCAACAAAATTGATTTTTTTTGTTTTTTAATTTAAACATTCTTTTGTACCAAAAATACACATTGCTAGGTAGCAATATTTTTTAATTAAATAAATGAATTGATGTAAAATCTCAAGCGACGATTTTAATCTGCTGCTGCTGCTATTATTGAATGCTAAAATTCAATTCTCGCTGTACGATAGAAGAGGATACAGCCTGCAGAGAATTATCGGTTATTAGTTTGCTGTGACCATATAAACAATTCATTTTATAGTCTAGATTTGGCCATTGAAATGAACAGTATTATTGATCAATAATGGAATTATTGAAATGACAAATTTCAATAATATGATTCAATTTTATGCAAGAAGATTGTTTGACGTTGTAGTATTCTTTTAATGAAAATTATTCGAATAGATAGACTATGCGGCACATCCATTTAAACCCTCTGTCATCTAAGAATCGAATAGTCTAACTTTATATTAACTTTGATCTTGCACATATTACTCATTTAAACCTAAAACAGTCTGTATTTTACAGTTTGGCACACAAGTTGGAGAGATTATTGGCGGGCGAGTCAATTTCAAGCTAATGGAATTTGATGCTGACATAAATTGCTATTATTTCTTAATTCACTGAAACAAATTATTGAAAACTTTAATTAAATTCTTGTTTGGCAAACAAATAACAACAAAACAACATCGTTTATAATATAAAGGTATATTAAATAAGATTTATTTATAGCTTTCATGATTAATAAGAGTACAAATATTTTTTCCATGCTACATCTAATGATAATTAATAATTGGGACTGTCAGCACCAAATCGGCCTAACCCATAAATTGTCGATTTTCTCTGTTGTGGCTTATTAGGTATATGCCTACGTGACACTTATTATGCAAAATGATATAAGCCATTTTGGGCACTATTTTTATATAGTGATAGTTATATGATGACGCTGAATTTCAATTTACTATTATTAATAATAATAATGAAATAGTACTATTAACAAAAGTAAGTAATAAAGAAGAATCCCATCATCTGCCTTTTGTCATTTTTATAGAAACTTTAAATCCATGAAATAATAATTCCGAACATTCCAAACATTCGTAAAGCCGAATGCTTCCGGTTCTAATTTGAATAAATGAAATATTTTTGCCTTGTTTAGTTCTAGGAAAAAAGTCGTTACTTTTATACAGATATTCTCATTTTTCCCACCAGCTTAATAAATTGCAATTAAATTTAGCCTTATCTTCACAAGGTATAACATACTTTTTTGAGTATAGGCCTATTTAGCTCTGAAAGCTGCAACTATCTGCATAAAATTGATATCCCATTTATTTATTTCTTTGAAATTATTCCATCAGTTAGGAAATTATTCTTATTTAAAGAATATTTTCTACCTTGACATACATATTTAGGTTTTCTCTATCGCATTGAGAAATAATAATTTCTTACTTGCCGATCTATTCATGGTTGGCTTCGTAACGTGCATCGCTTGATTTGAAGTCGACCTTACCATGCTTGCTATTGTCTTTAGTTGCTTTTTATTCAAACGCTATAAAGTTTGCTGAGATCTCAGAATGAATGCAAAGCTTTACATTTTTTTCTCGAAGTGACGCGGAATAATAGATCGAAGATGGATAAAATTGTTCATAAGCATTTTATCGTCAATCAAAAACAAAATTAAACAAGTATTGTTAACAAATGTGTGATATGTACTGCGCTAATTATAGAATGTAAAAGATATTTGGCATATTTTAAATGTGCATTACTTTAACGTCAATAATAATCAATTGTGTAATTATAGATCAACCAAATATTTTATGTGAAAATTATATACTCCTATTTGTTTTAATTAAATTTTAAGAAATGTTTAGCATATTTTAAATATGTATTACATTAGTCTTATATTTTTACAGCACACTCTGGTAATTAAAACGCGGCAATTTACTCAATTTAATTAAATTCCGTGTAATAAATACTAGCTTTTATTTGTTGAAAATACTGTATTTACTGTGTATTTACGTGGAGAAAACGAATTGATAGGCTTTACAGTTAAAATGGGAAAATAAAATGTAATCAATAATAAAATATTATCAATTTTGTATCGCAATATTGTATAGTTTGCTGCTATACCATTACGTTTTTATGTGTTAAACTATTCATTAAATTGTATGTTATCGTCATGGCTGATAAAGTCATTATTCTATAATATCTAATATCCTATTTTTAGATGTTATTGACATCTCAAGCACTACTATTTCTTTTCTCATGACATCAATGTTTTGTTGCCACTATACAGATTCTTCTAATAAATCTAATCGATAGTTTACTGAAAAGGAAAAATGCGTCAGCGACCATTACTTCTGCACGCTGCAAGCAAGAAAAAAAATATGAAGGGCGAGAAAAAGGAAAATATCAACTTCTGGTTGAGATGTTCCTCAATATTCTACCTTTTCACACAGAAACGAATCCTTATTTCAAACTTTGATTCTTATTACAAATAGTACCAAGAAAGGAAAAATCGATTTTCTCGAATCTTCAAAGGACATTTTTGTTAAATGCATTCAAATTTACAGGGAGAAAAACGAGATTTTTTGCATTATTTTCTTTTCCAATTTCGCATCGTACAAATTTTTGCTTTTCCGACGACGCGTCGGAATCTGAATGTGACTACCTGTTTCGCGTAAAATTAATTAGAATTATTAAATTGCTGAAAAAGTGTGCACGCGACAAATTAAAAAGGAGGATTTTTTAACGAAATTTAAATATTCAAGACGAAACTTATGCTTTGAATTCATAATTACCTTTTTTGTCCTCCAATGTTTAATTCCATTAGAAATAAAACCCAATTTGGGAATAAATGAATATTGTACTCGTAAAAACAGCATTTTATTATTAAGAATTCGTAATTTGTGATTATTTAATTTAAAACAAGATACATTACCGCTTAGATTTCCTAGATTTTTTCCTGAAGATTACATCCTAAATCAAATTCGCTGGATTAAAGTATTTATCAAGTAATAAATGTAATTTCCTTTTTAGATTTATAGGTTTGAATTCAGTTGCAATCTAATTAGATTTAAAAGCAAATTAATTAGGAAACTTTAAACCTGTTGTATATAGGTGGATGATATAAAAAAGAATGAAATGATATTGAAAATTATAGAAAGCTGCTTTTTTTCTCCAGAGAATACAACGTTTAATTCCGCAAACATGACAGTTTTGTAAAATATCAACAAGCGTAGAATATTATTTGCTTTGTAAGCTAAAAACAAATCCAATTTGAGATAAAAATTTGATTTTTTACTGCGTCTAGATTTTAATAAATTGGAACATTGAATTAATTAAAGTTGTGCGTGTGCGTTTGATTTAAATTATGCAATATGAAGTTTATTGCCGGCCTGTAAAACGGAATAAACTAAAAGTTTTTTCTCTTCCTCAAAAGAAACATCAAAAACATAACATAATAGCTTCTTAGCTAGATTTTTTTATTAAAGTGAAATTTATACTTTATTGATTTTGAAAACTTTCTTACTGTAAAGTAATGTTTAGCTTCAAAGAATAAATAGGAGGGAAAAATACATTTTATAACATAAAACTTTTTTGTATTTATATATTGAAGAAAAAAGTATTTTTTCTTATGCACGCGGAAACTTGAACGTTGAAAAGTTGTATTTATTATCTGCGTTAAAATTGCAGATCAAAGTCGTTTATTATAAAAATTCAGGAGTTTCTAAGAGAAGAAATTTTATAAATTTCGCCAAATTATTACGATTACACGATTTCTCACCAAACAATTTTCCATGCGATAAAAAATGCGGTCGGGTGCGAAAAAGGTGTAGACTCACGTCCAGGGAAAAAATAAATTAAATGGAGTAATTTATACTTTTAACTGTAAGAGTACGTTTCACACACTATATACTATATATACGCTCATCTAAAATTTGTAGTGTTGTATTTACAATCAACTATAAATTTACTATAACGTCTGCCATGAACAGTGCTATGAAAAATTAAATGAATAATGTATTTCCACGTTATGTCTGTCTACACATCGAAAAAATTATTATAATGCACGTAATAATTTCGCCAAGTTTGTGCAAGCTTGAGTCGTCGGCGAGAAAAACACAATAAAATTAAATGTTTGCATTAAATAAAAATAATATTTTGCTAAGTGTAGTAATATTTTAGCACAACTTTTATCATATTTTATTTTATTGCGTATATTTTAACTCACATTGAAATGAAATATTTATATCTACTACTAACATGAGCACAGAACTACATTCAAGAGATATTTAAAATGATTTGTTATGGACATTTCAAACTCGCTCTTACAATATCTCTCCTGTAAAATTGACGTTCATTCTATATTTTCAGCATTCTGGAAGGAAACGGTGCCACTTAAAATCCACAATTTCCTATCGAAAAATATGCAAAGATGCATTTTATTGATTGAGCGATTATTTGCCCGTAAACTACAAATTAAATTTATATTTTAAACTACCTTCGAAATGCACACATTTATAACATTGTTTTTTATCAAATTTCCTTATATGTAGGTATCTATAGATGGGTGGAAAAATCAAGAAATTTATGTAGATCGTAGTTTGCATAAATGAAATTAAATCTACTGCGGTTTTAGAATCGTAAAACAAGTAAATTTATCAATTTGATTTATTTGCAATTAGATAATTTCATAAAATGAACAATTCAATAAATTAAATTGTTGCCGCATTCAAATGTAAAAAGGAATCTACTGAATTTGAATATTTTTAACATGGTTATATACAAGCAAGAAAAAATATTTGTTTTGAGACATGTTTTTCTACAAGCAGAAATTAATATCTGCACATAAATATTAATAAATTTTCAGAATACAACACAATGTTTTAGTTGCAATTCTTTACAAATGAGTTAATTTTAAAATATAGATAGATAGTGGATAGTAATACTTTAGGAGGCATTGTTAAAGATATGTTGCAACTATAGTTTATTAAGGCAGGATAATTTATGTTCTTAAAAATCATTATTAAAAAATTTCCAAACAAAAATGCACTTCCGAATTTAACTATAGCCTCAAGAATTTTATTAACTACTCCGAAAACAAAAGCCAAAACAGGAAGTAGCTTCTAACAGAGCTTTCTATAGAAATAAATTATGTAAAGTCTTAATAATTAAAATAAATTGTATATATTTAAATCTAATTGAAGTATATCAATTTAATTTATCTGCAATTAGATAACTTTATAAAAAGAACAATATACAATAAATTAAATTGTTATCGCATTCAAATTTAAAAGGAAATCTGCAGAATTTGAATATTTCTAATATGGTTATTTTTTAAAGGAACAAAAACTATTTGTTTTAAGCTACTTGTTCTACATGAAGAGATAAATATCTACACATAAATAAATAAAATGTATTTTCAGAATACAACGCAATACTTTGTTTTCAATTCTGTATAAATGAGTTAATTTAAAAATATAGATATTGGAAGAATTAAACCTGATTTTCTACCTAATATTTTAGGAAGCATTGATAAAGAAATGTTGCAACTATAGTTTATTACTGTAAGACAATTTATGTCTTTAAATATCTCTATTAAAAAAATTCCAAACAAAAATACACTTCCGAATTTAACTATAGCCTCAAGAATTTTATTAACTACTCCGAAAACAAAAGCCAAGACAGGAAGTAGCTTCTAACAGAGCTTTCTATAGAAAATAAATTATGCAAAGGCTTAATAATTAAACAAAAAATTGTATACATTTGCATCTAATTGAAGTAAATAGATAAGTATATCAATTTAATTTATCTACACTTAGATAACTTTATAAAATAAACAATATACAATAAATTAAATTGTTGCCGGATACAAATTTAAAAGGAAATCTGCTGAATTTAAATATTTTCTAATATGGTTATTTGAACGCAACTTAATCATGCATAAATTTAGAATAAAAATATACAAAAAAATGCTTACGAATAGGTATTGGAATAACTGAGTTTAAAATGTCAAGCGTGCACATGGTGGCGGTGGCATCAGTTGAGCTTTAACTTTATTAACACGTTTAATACTTAACTAATACATCAATCAAATCACATGTCATTTGCTAGATTACCTAAAATAACACTCCTACGTAGATATCATGCACATAGATAGTAATTTATAGCAATATATCATAAAACAGTTGATATTAATAAATCAAAAAGTATGCAGTTTGCGTTTGCTTATCTAGCAAACACAAAAAAAACTTAATTTACATTTAGACATTTACTTCATGTTTTAAAGATTAAAGTATTTTACATACACGATTTTGTATATGTTGTATGCGCTTCTAACTTTGATATTATAAGATAATAAATGAGCAGAAATAATCTATTGATAATTTCTATACATATTTAGTTTAATACAAACTTGGAATGAATATATTAAATATATATTTTGTGTGTGCGCTTTATCCGAGATAAAAACAATTTCAAGTATTTTTTATTACTTGTGCATCTAGTTTTATTTATTGCAATACAGTACATTAAACTTTTGCTCGGAATTATTTTTATTTGTTTTACATGCATAATGTTAAGAATATTAAGTTTGCTCGACAAATAAAAGAATACTGTTTTAAAATTGTATTTATTCAAAGCAAACAGTATACAATTGCCATTTTTTGAATTTTAAAGCGAAACGCTTGAAGGGAAATCTCAGTTTTGCATAAATTTTTTAACAATGTTTTAAACTCTCCAACATAATCGTGTTTATTAAATTCGGTGTGTATCAACGAGGAAAAAAGTTGCAAAAATTTGTTACTTACTAAAAGTGGAGTGATAACGTAATGATTTTTTGGGGCTTATCTTCATAGTCATAAATAACATACCAGCGATTTTATAGTATAGTAGCTGTGTAGTACGTACAGCACGAAAAAAGCGAATTTTGCATTATTGAAACAAAACACGAATTTCAAATGGAGAAAAAAAGCTCATTATAATTAGAGTTCTGCGTTGCAATAATTAATAGTTTTAACCTCGTAAGTGGTCTTTAATTAACACCCTATTGAATCAAAAGATGTAATTATAGATTACATTTCGTGTTATTATGCATTAAGCAATTTGGACTTTGATTACTATAAAAAAAGAAACTTTTTAATATGATTTCGTATCTTAGTCGGGCGTTACCTAATAATAATTTATGCGTTTAAATTTGCATTCGTTAAAACAAAGAACACTTAATAGAAAATATAATAAAAGTTTACGCACAGTAAACGGGAAAATTGCAAATTAATTTACTGGTAATAAATAAATCACTCAAATTATTGAAAATTTTATTGCCGCGCGGCGTAGATGTCAAACGTGAACAACACGCAATTGTTTAACAAAATATAAATTTTTGTTTGAAATACACACCCCATGAACAAGCATAACATTACAACAAAACAGCGAAAAGGAACAAAAGCGCACAATTCAATTTATAATTGAATAATGCTTTTTCTGAATCTGTACAATTTGTTGTATAGCCATATTTTCGATCGTTTATGCTGAGTGTATGCTAAAATAGAGACTTGATTAATGTTTTACATGTAAAATGAGATTATATGTGATCATATTTGAAGAATAAAAAACATACTCCAAATCACATCATCAACAATAAAAGTACGTAAATTGAAATAATTATTATTTGGAATGTGTAAATTTTGTGTAGTTTTGTGCACTAGTAGATATAATTTGAAAGCGTTGTTATAAATATCTAACGAGTCTTTAATAACATTTCTTCGTTGGAAAAAGAGTGACAATATAAATAACCTAATGCGATAAGTTTTGCCACTTTGAACTCATATTAAAAAGTGATCTTTATGTTATTGAAATCTTTTACAAACATGCGTGTTAAAAATTTAACCGCTATGATCGAAATAGTAACTGTATACATAAAGGTACAAATATCAAATGACGTTCTAATTTGTCTGTTTGTCATTAAAAATGCAAAAGGATTTTGCAAATATTTGAAAGAAGAAGCAACATCACAGTTGTATGTATAGCAGAGGGTAATCTTAACTCAATGACTTCATCACATTTTTGGCATTAGTTTACTCTGTGAAAATTTTATTTGGATACAGGGTGTCCTATATCTTCAATTACAAATTTCTAGATCAATCATTCTTAATATGGAGTAATAAAAAATGGAAGGATTTTATTTAATTTACTGTTTCCTTAATATAGTTTAAATCGTGTATGTAGTTCTTATTTCATACTAAGGTACTTTAATAAAAGCATAAAAAATATATTTTAGTTTATAAATAGATTCATATTTTTCAGCCACTTTCAGTTTAAAATTAAATACAATGTTTACCAGTAACAGCTGATTGTGTAGTAGAGAGTAGTCTTACTTCACTGACTTCATCAGATTATCGACATTAGTTTACTCTACGAAAATTGATATACGGGGTGTCCTAGATCTTTTATTATATTTTATTATATTTATTGTTTCCTTAAAATAGTTTAATTAGTATATTATATTATTAGTTTTATTCTAAGGTACTTTATATAAAGGCATTTAAGAAATTATATTTTAGTTTATAAATAGATACATATTTTTCAGCCACTTTCAGTTTGGAATAAAATACAATGTTTACCAGTTATTAAAATAAAACCAATGAGGCTTTAACGGAATTAAGTTAACGAACTGAAAATGTTCCGCAAGCTTTTAATAGAGATAAAACAAAACTATGCCCTTAAATGCATAATATACACCAAATATGAAATGCACTTCCTAATTTACTTATAGCTTTAGGTAAATATTTTATTAACTATTCCGATAACAGCAGCCGAAACAGGAAATTGAAAATATAAATTATACAATGTCTTAAATCCAAGTACCATGGTGGACATAATAATTACATTATCTACTATTTAGATGAAATTTAACAACAAGCAGCATTTCATATTCACACCTAGATCCACAAAAATTTAATAACCCTGCTGAATATTAGACAATACTTTTTTGTTTTTAGCCATTATTGGATTAACATGGCGAACAAAGTGATGGCAACGCACATAATTTTAAAAATATTTTAATACGGCAGAGTAAAAAGAGCAATGTAGCGTTTTACAGAATATAATGTACCTGTGACACATTATCATTTAATTCACAAGGGCTGATCAAAGTTGTGCCTACTGGCATGAATACACTCATAATACCTACGTCACATAGATTGTCGAACATTTTTTAATTCACCTGTAATTTCGCGGATGATCACAGCAACAATCTTAAGATCTCGCATATGTTATACTTCCTAATGATGTCCTTTACCTACTCTAGGAGCTTGTAAACAAAGTTCTAGGAGAACCTATATCTTGTGTTCCAAAGTCATTTCCTCTTTGGGGTATAATAATCTAATACATGTACAAAAAAATGTAGTAACTCATACTAATGACATTCGGAAGACCAAAATAAAGTATAGTAACTTGATATGTATATAAACTACTATCATTTTGTGTTGATAGTTTTGGCCTAGTTTACAACATTTTAAAAAATTAGTTAATTTATATTATAATATTAAATAATTTAACTTTACTATGTCATAAAAATAATCTTCTATTTTTAGGATTTTTTAGCAAATTCTTATTAATAATTGAAATGCTTTTTAAGCTTAAACGTTAGAGCATTGTTAAGTATTTGGTATAAATATATAATTTTTTAAAAACCAGTAGATAATATTTTTGTTGTTATAGAGTTTGTATAATTTTTGTTATTTACTCGATTTCACTGCGAGATAATTTATAATATAATCAATATTGAAACGGAAATGCATCTGTCCGGGACATTAATGTTCAATATGTTTCCAATCCAACGCAAATTTAAGCAATTTATTTGCAAATTGTCTTTTCTTCACTGTTATATGTATGCGTTGATTGAATTAATAATATTTCGCTACATGGAGACTAATTATCTTACAAGCAAACATCAGAAAATGATAATATATAGTATTATTTTCTGGTTAGGTTAGGCAATTTACGGTGGTGCACATTTTAGATGCATAAAATTGGACGATTAAGTAAAGGTCATGAGTGCAAGTTGCAACACCCTTAAGCCAAATCTCAAACATAGCCAACAATGTGTGCATACTTGAACAATATGTCCTGTACATGTCAAGCATGTAAATAATGAATTTCAACAGTTCAACCGTATTTGGACTTGATCAAAATTTACATTCATTTAAACAATTTGACAACTATAACGAAATTTACATGTGAAGCAAAACTGAATTGCAAATTATGTTAAAATAACATTTTTTTTGTAGTAAACTTTCGGAAACTTTAACAATATTCAACTTTTTGTATAATAAACATCGTCGTAAAAACAAACAGCGCAATTTTGCGTTTTCTCTTAGTACTGCGAATTACAATAATCGAAGATTTGAATTCGATGTAACACTTGAGAAACGAAAATTACAATTTGAATTCCTCGCTGTAAAAATGAGCATAACATTTGGAGAATAAATATGAGGTTTGTTTTGCCAGTTAAAAATTTAATTTATTTAGGCGGTTCTGTTTTTACTGCATTCTAATTTTAGTTCATATCATTTATTTTAGGGATGGAAAATTGATAAAAGTTTTTACTTCATCTCAATTGTTTAATTTAATTAACACAACATAGTATGCGTTTTTAGGTTGTAACGCTCGGGAGGAGCTTTTTTATATTAATTATGCAAATCAATTTAGTCGAAAGCGACGAGTGTAAAAGTTTTACGCTGAAAAAATTATCGATTATATTAAAGGCGGCGAAAAATTAAAAAGGAAACTTATAGGGATAATTATAATTTTATTATTTTAGAGAAGAAAAAAAAATTAATAAAACGACTAGGCTTTGCAGAAGGCCGTAAAAATATTAATTGATCGAAAATGTGCATCTCTCTTTATCATTAAAATTTTACGACGATTCTATTCAAGCTAATCCACTGCATATATATGTAATAAAATGCATCAAATTGTTTTTGACGATATTTCAACTCGTGCGTGCAAACAAAATAGTTCATTGTTCGCATATATTAAATAATAATTATTACTAATCTTTTGCAACTTTTGCTTTTTGACATTTAAATTTAATTATGTTGTAAAATGTATCAAAAACTTTCCTTTCCACTTTTCACTTAGCGAATTTACATAATTTTCCCTAAAAGTGCTGATGATGTAAATTTTTCTAATATCATTTTGCTGATCTTAAAAATTGCCAAAATTTAGAACGGAGAAGCAATCAAATTTATTTGATTGTTAAGCTAATAATTAATTTTATTGGAGCTTTTTGTGTGCTTAAACAACCATTTTCTAGAAGTAATCTTATCTAAAACTTTCTATGCAATTAAATATCCTCCTCTCTTCGCTGAACAAAGTTCGGATATATATTTTCTATCGTTTTTTTACGAGTACTTACTATGTAATACGTTAGGAATAGATAAAAGATTAACTTTTAATTCTTGCGTCGATAATGCCATCAATCTGTTTGTCTTTAATTAAACTTAGATTTAACTTGCAGCTTTGCAGGCAAGAAAATAAAACATATTTTTTCGCTTTCACATCGCCGCAGCAAAAAAGCTTTTTGAACGTGTGTGCATTATAAGAATAATAGCGCTCTCCACATTGCAATTTACGAATTTTATGTGCCTGGACTTCAAGACAAACACAATCCAACTTGAAATCATATTTTTCGTTTGTTGCTTCTGATACATTTCCTTCCTTGTGACGTATAGAAATAAAATAATAAAATTTTCTTTCACTCATTCAATCAATATACGTTATGCTTATTCCGAGATATTTTTAATTTAAATAAATATTATTTCTCAAATCGACTGATTGATGGATAGATTGAAAGGAATTTAGATAATAAATGGTAATATTTATTTTCCTTTATAAGTTGCGTTCGCGCTGAAAAAAAAACTGCGCGAAGCTGTAATAACAAAAATTATCCTTTTTATTATTTAGATTTAATTTTAATATAGATGAAAACCGCTGTTGAGCGTTTTTAAATTACATTGAAATCTAAATTAGTGGTAAATTTCTAATTTGGAATTGTGTATTTTGTCATTTTTATCGCCGCCGAAAAGCGCGTTTCAGAAAATTAATTATAAACACCTTAAGTGAAAGTTACCAAGTTATTATTTTAATCTTTATAACTTTCCATCATGTTTAAAATTAAACTTAAATGAATAATTGCCCTCAAAAAAAGTTTATTATTCTACTAATCTAAGCGTTTATTCATTTTTCTATATATTTTTTTTCTGTGTGTGTTGTTTGCTGAAATATGTTTCAATGGTGGGGGTAGGAAAGGGATATTGCGACATGTTGAAGATGATTGATCAAAAAGTATATTAAATGATTCAAAAATAATAAAAAAAATCCGGCAAGTTTTAAAGTAAACTTTATATAGTCTTGACAACATCAAGTAACATAAATCAATCGCACAACTGCTTCTATACGTTTACTCAGCCACGCTGAAATTTTTTATAGATGTTGACTAATTTTTTATTATTGTACAAAAGAGCGACAGTAAAACTATATCTATATGTTATGCTAACTTTTGACACAAACATTAATATGAAAGAATGCATTCATTAAAAATTCATTAGATTGTTTAATAAAATTGTGAATTTATTTTCTGCAAGTTGTGCTATAAAAATTGATGTACTATGTTTATGGTATTATGAATATAATAATAAACGACGCGAATTTCGATGGTGGTATGAATTTATAATATAATAATACTATTATGGAATCTAGAATTTATATAGTTGATATAATATTTCATATTTAGATTATCTGCAAACAGAAACATTTGACAATAATAGAACAAGTAACATCTTTTACACATTTTAAACTCGAGCTAGAGGCTTTGGTGTTGACAGAATGCATGTTGCAGAATGACAAACAACAATGCAGAAAATTACATTTTTGTTTTTGTTTTTCTTTTTGCATCAAAATAAACATATTAAGAGCATATGAAATGAAACACAGTATCTTTGCTAAAATAAAACAATCCTTTTTTGTGGCGTTTGAATAATATTGTATGAAGAAATATCGTTAGCTCTCAGCCCTTGGATAAAAAGACTAACACTCAAAAGCTATTTAATAAAATATGCAAATGCACAATTTTCACATTGTGTAAAAGTTGGAATTGCTTTCACACTTTTTCTCTGTCTGGTAGTCGTGTATGCAACAAAAATGCATTTTCTCGACCTTAAATAGCACGCATTAGCTCGCCACCACCATCATGATGCCGGAAACATTTAATTTATATAATACATTTATACATTTTTTATCCACCACAAAACCAACTTGTGTTTGCTTCGAAGATATTTTAATGCGTTTTAAGCATTGAGCTGTGACTCAGCAAGAATATTTTACGCTCAACTTTTATAAGAAAATCATTAAATGTAGTTGACGTTTAGTCTAAGAATCTCTCGCAAAGTTTCTCCCATTCGGAATGTTTTTTTTTTCTCTTAATCAATGCAATAAAAATTTTTATTGGAATTTAAATTACTTTTTCACGTTACGAATTCTGAATATTCCTTTGTGTTTAATTAACTGGCTATATACGTACCCTAGCAATTTTTTGCTAAATAACTCTGCGTGTATTTAGTTTAAGTTTCTTGATCATAAAGGTTTTTATATATCGAATAAAGCTTACAATCTCAATTCCTTTAAAAATTTCATGAACTTATCAACAAAAACTTGCTTCCTTTCGACAAAATGGCGATTTATTTTTCATAGTTTTATACTATAAGCTTTTTCTACTATATAGTGAAAATGCTTAAAAATGATGTCGTAAAAATTGATGACTTTTAATGGAGCTTTAAAATACGTGTTGGAAACATTGTCGTTATAGTTGTTATTTTATAGCGATTTAAAATTTCACTGTATGGTTTTATTAACACTAAAATTATATTAATAATTAAAAAATGCTTTTATAATTTGTAAATAAATATAGTTTGATGACGACGGCTTGTGATGCTCTAAAAAGATATACGATTTTCTCTAATAATGGCTGTTTCTGCAAATTCGTAATAAGTTGGTCGTTTACTCTAACGACGCAAAAAGTAATGAAAATTGCGAAGAATGGCATAAGGTTTAAATTGACAAAAGTGGGCATGTTGAAACTGTAACTGTAATGAAGTTCATTTGTGTAAGCACAACTTTTGATACGTTCTATCGTTATATATGGAATTTAAAGATTTGTTTAAATGGCAGTTGTAACAAGATTTAGAAAATAAATTGCATTTCACAAATTCGTATTTTTGAAATGTTTAACGTTGAGTGAGAGAGAGATAGGAAGAGAGAGAACTTGCCAGTTTTGCGTATTGTTTAGATAAAATCTCATGAGTTTTTGTTTTCAACAACAGAATAATTACTAAATACAAACTGTCTAAGTTTGAATTCACATCGAGAGACGTTTTACTTCAATTAGGACAAACTTGAACGACTAGTAAAACACCTTTAATATTATCTCGTAAAAGTAATTAAATTTTCACTCAAATCGAATCAATTTTTCTCTTCTGTGCAAATAGATATTTTTTCTAAACCTAGAGATTATGTAATGACATCACGTATTCATTCCACTTTTACGATTCCTCCAATCGCTAGATAAACTTTTTTTTTGTTTTTTATGACGTCATCTAAGCGATTGATTCATTAGTGAATAAAGCTCGAGCACGATTCCTCATTGAATGCTGCATCGCCCCCCGAAAGACGGTTATATAAATTAACACTTTTTGTATTCTTAATTGAATTAATTAACAAATCTAATTAAATTAACGGGCTAAAAGTTTATAATGCTGGTAAAAAAGTGCATTTCAGCATGGCGAACGATAAAAATTTAATAAATTGCAAACGATTAAATTTGCTACACTTAACTTTTACTTTATTATTAATTAAAGATCACAAAGCGTTTTCTTATTAACGAATGTGGATTCAGATTTTACCGCAATTTCAGATAGAATCTTGTATAACATCGCATGCTAGTATGAAGTTATTACATTATATAAAAGGGATTTTAATTAGAGATTGAGTTCACCGTTTATAACTAAATAATTGTTTCGTAAATATTTGCTTTTGATTATAATTATTTATTTTGTCGTGTCTATTATAAGTAAAATTACTTTTCCTATATTGGACGTAAAGAATGACGTCATTGTGGAAACGCAAAGGAGTTTTAGTTGTTGCAAAATGTATACACAATAAGATGCATAATGTTAGGTTAAACCATGTGTAAAGAAAAACGTTTTTACAGCTAATGTATGCAAATTTTCCACTCAACTATGTATGAAATGATATATAAATATAATATAATGTATAATAACTATATTTAAATTATGCTTTAGCAGACGCCTTTTTTGCACAGATTACGAACAATAAATTTCTGCTCTGCTTATTGATTTAGTTTTTAGATGTTTGTGTTTAGTGATAATGACGCACATTTTTTATTTTTATAAAAATAAACTATATACATATACACCCACAACTGGCTAGAATAATTTCGCAATATGTTTGCTTTAAAAATTGTCAACAACAAATGCAACTCTCTCAGTGATGCGAATAAATTTCAAGTATATATCTAAATAAAATTTACGTATTTAATTTAGAGTTGATTAACATTAATCATTTTTTCCAAAAATATTTGTATACAAATTTAAATCGATAAAAAACCCACATAAAAATTGCAATAAAAGTTGATTAAATAATTAATGTTAAAAACCTGACATGTACTGTGCAAAAATGACTGGAAACGAATTGGAACTCAAGTGAGACATATTGCAACCGAATGTTGCAGCTTTTCACTCTGTAACCTTCTTAGAAAATGTCATAAATAACCGCATTCGGTCGCTAATCATAATTTGACATCGACATCGAATATTCGATATACCAATGCGCGCATTTAACGCAAATCACGTTTTTGAAATGACGTGATTTGGCAAAAAATCTCGTGTTAAAACTGTTGTAGATGCATTTTTGGACTAGTCCATAACGATAAAATACAATAGCCGAATGTTAATGTTCAATAACTAGAATGAAACATAATTTTATCCACAAAAATTTTATTTACATAATAATTGTTGATTATTATTAATGATTCGCACCCTATGTCATAATCTAAACATTTCGTTGCATCTTCAGATCATTTGATTACTTAGATAAGTTTGAACAACGATTAATATTAGAATACAATTATAAATTACTACCTACAAAGTAAATTATTTCAAATATATTAACTAAAAAGCGCTACACGACCTTTTGGTTGTCTTGATGAAAATTCTTTTAAAAATTTTATGAATTTCTTCATGTTTTAAAACCCATTATTTTATAAGTAAATAAGTATTCATAATGGATCACCCAAAGATACAACAAAATGTCTATATAAATATTGTCGTATATAAATTTTTTTATCGATCTAAATTGGTGTTATTTTAGAGGGAAAAATTAAAATTACTTAACTTGTTTAGGTTCAGATAAATACTAAAGAAGAATTTTAGTTAGTTTGGTAAATATTTGCCTTTTATTATGGAATTTGTTGACTTTGAATCAAAGCGGTGAAATTATTATATAAAA
>JARJDW010016383.1:0-12386 GCA_030264715.1 Adinopsis sp. GC000173 | reverse complement strand
TATAAAAAATGTTTTGACTATAGGATTACTCGTTCATGTAATTATATTATTTAAGAAATAGTTTACTTTGAAGGCGACATCATCCATTTGAACGAATAATAAATATTTTGTGTTTTATCGGACAATGCCCGATACTTAGTTGACAGAATGTATATATCATAATTAAATATATTTATTTAAAAAAATATATTCTAAATGAAGAAAAAATACATTTTATATTATATATTTTTCCTCAAATTGTGATATGCTTTTAATGTAGTAAAAAGGCTGCCAAATTATATTTGATACGTATCAAAAAAAAAATGTATTCAACTTTTCTACCTGCAATTTCGTTTGATGCTCATAGAAATTAAATCAAACTTCTTTAAACTGATTCATGCTAAATTTTTCATAGCAAAAGAATTTTTAATATATTAAAAATGAAATTTCCTACATACGTATTTCTACGAAAATATTCAAATAAAATTTAATCTTTAATTCACAATGCGTTTTTCTAAAAAGAATATAAGAAAAATGAAACAGACAAATAACATTTTTCATTTACAAATTAATGAAGACACAACTGTTAATAATTAAAATATAATTTAATCCTATTTTTCGCACATTGCATTTTCTAAGTAGCTAATAAATTATTTCATAAATAGAATTTTATATCAAAAGTTTAGTTGAATGTATTATAACACGTCAGAAAGTTTGTTGTTTTAAATATGAAATGTATCTTAATTAAAATGCTTTTAAAAAATCTTTCAATTATTGACAGGCTTGAAAATGTGGTTTATGGGTCTTGAACAAAAAAGAAACTTTTATAAATACAAATAGATAGAAAATGTATTTTTTTGCGTCATTCCGATTAACTATTGAGGAAAATAACAACTAAATATATCAGCAATCGATAAACATCTATGTAATTCTTGTTGTATATAACAAGTTTTCTATATGCGTATACTCAGTGTACATGTGTGTACGAGTTCAACCCTATGGGATACAACCTTTCTGCAATGACAGTTTACTTTATTTTCCCATCAGAATACATAGAATTTATAACAACCTCGTGTTTAGTTGTCCTCGAAGCCACATTTGACATGTAGGCAATTATATCTTAACATAATGATTCTTATATATTGAAAGCACACAAACAGTTACATTAGTAGCATTAAAACGTATTATGTACTTACATACTTGTACAATAATAAATAAAAAAAAAATTATTGGAAATAAATAATAAATGAACTGTATTTCATTTGATTTTTAATCAAAATAGTTATTTGAAAAAAATTATCTATAATTGCATAAGAGTTTTCTAATAAAATCAACAGTGATTTAAGTTTTATTATAATTAGAAATTCTGCTCGGTTCTCAAAGGGAATATTAGTCTGCGTCGCAGCTCGCATTTTAAAAAACACGTATGTTGAGCTACTTGTATCTTGAGACAATCATATCTTAACATAATAATTCATTTTATTGAAAGCACACAATGTTAGATTAGTAGCATTAAAACGTATTAAGTACTTACAAAAATGTTGTTGAAAATAAATAATAAATCAACTTTTATTTGATTTAATTTAATAGAAAATAGTTGTTTTGATCTCTGTTTGAATAAATCATCACGCATAATACCTACAAAGAGAGTTCATTGGAAAAACATAGTTGCATGAGAATTTTCTAATAAAATCAACAGTGATTTAAGTTTTATTATAATTAGAAATTCTGCTCGGTTCTCAAAGGGAATATTAGTCTGCGTCGCAGCTCGTATTTCAAAAAAACACGTATGTTGAGCTACTTGTATCTCAAGACAATCATATCTTAACATAATAATTCATTTTATTGAAAGCACACAATGTTAGATTAGTAGCATTAAAACGTATTATATACTTACAAAGATTTTGTTGAAAATAAATAATAAATCAACTTTTATTTGATTTAATTTAATAGAAAATAGTTGTTTTGATCTCTGTTTGAATAAATCATCACGCATTATACCTACAAAGAGAGTTCATTGGAAAAACATAGTTGCATGAGAATTTTCTAATAAAATCAATTTTTATTATAATTAGAAATTCTTCTCGGTTCTCAAAGCGAATATTATAGTCTGCGTCGCAGCTCGCATTTCAAAAAACACATATGTTGAGCTAATTAACATAATAATTCTTATAGATAGTTTTTTTATTGAAAGCACACAATCTTAGATTAATAGCATTAAAATGTATTATGTACTTACAAAAATTTCATTGGAAATGAATAATAGACCAATTTTTACTTGATTTAATTAAATAGTTGTTTTGATCTCAATTTGAAAAAATTATCACGCATAATACCAACAAAGAGAGTTCATTGGAAGCATTTTTTTTACTGTTTGTTGTTACGTCGCATCCAATTATTGTTTGAATAATTTTTTATTAAAAATTATAAGCGATAACATGTTTGTTTTGCGAGGGTACATAATCTAAATATACATGGCAAACAGCAATTACTGCAAATACTAAAAATTGTTTTTTACGTTCATTATTTATTAGGTGATGAAGAGAATTGTTCTCAACGTATACAAAAATTACATACACATAACATACATTCGTTGCAATTAATTCTTATTGTAGAAATTGCAGGAACGTTTTAATTGCCTGAAAATTTATTCAAACAGTTTTTTTTTTGTGCGCGCAGCTTTTCATTCTTTTCAGTTTTTATTATTTCGAAATGAAACAATTTTCATAGCGTTGATGTGTTTTCGCCGAATAGATTATGTTTCATTGTACGATTAAATAGTGAATTTATATATTTTGTGACTAGTGACATTAATTTAATATTAAAATTTACACAGAAAATAAAATACGTGGACATTTTATTCTCTCACCCTCACGGATGTCTCTAATCTTATTTGTTTTTTATTTGAAATGAAACAATTTTCATTGCTACCAAATAGATTAAATAGTGAATTTATATATTTTGTGTAATTTATCATGCACAGACGTTTAATATGTAAACCGCATTTTTTTTAGTAAATTTATACAGAAAATAAAACGAGCTAAATTATATTTGAAAACAAAACATGAAAGGGTGAATATAAAAAGCGCAGAGGAAGCGAAAAAAAAATGTAAGCAACAATTTGTTAAAATAAAAAAAAAACCTAAAAAGTATATCATTAATAATGTATGTGACGATAAATTTCAATAAAAAATTACTGCGAAAAAAAATATTGTTTTCTCTATCAGCGCGTTGGTGCTGCAATAAATCTTGGATTTTTGGAAAATTTTAAACAAATTTGTTATGCATGTTGCTCTTAATAAATTATTTTCGCAACTGTTTCGATAAATTATCATTTAACCATTAATAATGATTTATTCATTTTAATTATTTCTTTTGTGATATATGTAGAATATTTAAATTAATTAAATAAATTTAAAGATAAATTAATCAAAAAAAAAAAAATGATTAAAAAAAGCAGATTGTGTTGGTAAAATTATGCATGACTAGCAGCAGGCAGCTTTTATATTTTTGTAATTTGTTGTTTTGGTTTTGTTACTTTTCATAATTTGCTGTTTAAGTTTATCTCTCTGTGTTGAATGCCTCCCTTGTGTAAAGTTAATTATAAACAATATTTTTAAGTCCAGTATATATAAATGGCAAAGTTTATTATTCATGCAACAATTTTTTATTTAAATTCATGATCTCGTATTGATTTTAATAATCAAGTTAAATGGGTGGCGGTTTCACAATCCACGAGCTTTAATACAAGTGTGAAATTTAAATTGATTTTTGCGAACTAGATTGTTTTTGTGTGTACTTCTGGAAAGGGATGTTAGATGGGTCTCAGGATACAACAATTACACTGCTTTACCCATTGTCTGTCTAGCGAGTTAATTTACTTTGTATTGAAATACGACCAGGGAATCTGATTCCAGTTAGTTTAGAAATGGAAACATCCCCAAGTCACATTACACATTTGTCCCAGGAGCTGGCGCCACAAATGCACTACAGATTAACATTAACATGATTCGTATGGCATAATCAGTGGAAAACATTAAACCCACCCAAATGCAGCCCAATCATTATTAATCTGCTAAATAATAAAATTATAAATGCACTGAAAATGCTCTTTGTGGTGATAACAAAATTAAATTGCTTTTGCAATCAGTTATGATAAAGCATTTACAAATTACAAATTATTTAAGTGGCTGCCTGTGTGTGCGTGTGTGTGTGTGTTCACTACTATTTTCAAACGAATCAAAATCACAAAGATTATCAATCAAATTATTGTTCAAAATCTTTAATTACCTATTTAATAATAATTCAATCATTAATCATGTATTTAAATCGATATCTATAAATAAATATTGATTTAATCTCATTTTTATTTTCGCTTCCTTCTTTGCTTATCAATCATACCCAAAAATAGTAAGATCAAATTTGTGATCTTATGGGTTCTGAATATCTGCAAAGATCATAAAAAAATTGCTGTTTCAGTATATAATAACGTATATCTTGTATTAATACAAAACTATTTGGTTGATTGAAAAAGCAAAAATTGGGATGAATTTTTAAAACTCTTCCATATTATTTTTGATTGCATATGGAAAATGTTGTTTTCATCATTTAATTGTAACATTATTTTATTATATACAGGTATACCCCACTTAACGCCACCCCGCTGAACGCTGATTCGATATAACGCTGTTTTATTTTGATTTCGAAAATTTTCAAATTTCTTAGAATTAATGCATTTTTACGTATTTTATCGTCGACAATTTAACGTTTTATCTAAACATTGTAATATCGATAGTTTGTAAAATATAAAAAATGCAAACGAAAGATTAATGTACAATAATCTCTAGAAAAGTACCTACATCTTGTCGATATTGTATACATATTTGTATAATAAAAACATACACCCCGTTTAGCGCTGTTTCGCTTTACGCTCAAGTTGTTTGCACCGTCCAACAGCGTTAACCGGGGTATACCTGTATAGATAAATTTAGAGGAGTTGGTCCACTTTTATTGTGGATTCCTAATTCGAATAAACCAATTTTCAAGCTTTAACAGCATTATTATTAAATGAAGTTATAACATTAACAATCCAGTCTAACTTAAAACAATAATCGACGATTCTATTAATCCAAACAAAGAATCGAGTTTAACTACAGCTCGTATCTCAAAAAAATAGTACGTTGCTTGTCACCTTTGGACAATGTTGTTTTCATCATTTAATTGTAACATTATTTTATATAGATAAATTTAGAGGAGTTGGTCCACTTTTATTGTGGATTCCTAATTCGAATATACGAATTTTCAAGCTTTAACAGCATTATTACTAAATGATGTTGTAACATTAACAATCTAGCTTAACTTTAAACAATAATCGACGATTCTATTAAACCAAACAAAGAATCGAGTTTAACTCGTATCTCAAGAAAATCGTATGTTGCTTGTCACCTTTGGACAATGTTGTTTTTATTATCCATACCATCCATTATTACCCTATATATAATAAATTGATGATATATATAGCACGCTTTGATGTCTCTAATCTTATTTTTCTCAAAGTATTTTATTCCAAGCTTCACTATTTTAAAGACAAAAAAGCTCTCAGTGAAATTTTAGATGTTGTTATTCTATACGAAAATAAAATATTTGTATGTGCGCACGTTTTCGCAGCGGCGGCGGTGGCGACGGCGGCAATATTGCAGTCGCCTTACAACACATCAACATCACGTTAAAAAGTATGAAATAATTATATAATTCGTAATTATAATGTGTAGGTGGTGTATTTGCGATTTTAAAACAAACATCACGCAAATTTGTATTCGCGAACGTACGAACGCGTAACATTTCATATAATTAAATTGACATTTATAAAATTTATTTGTAAATAACTTTGTTTTTGCAAACAATGGAAGTTGTAACGAGTTTCAGTTAGATTAACAAAAAAAAAACTTTTGTGTTTTGTTATAATATCTGAAATAATTTAAAAACAATCAACTTTTCCACCAACATCACGTTTTCACGCCAATGATTATTTTTTTTTCCACTTTTATTTGCACTGAAATTAATAAATCATTACGTTGAATTTTTACTTGTTGTTTATTTGGACATTTTTTAGGTGCGCTTTAATGAAATTAGTGTAATTTCAACAGATTTTAATTAGAAAGCTTAACATTAAAGACGTGATACATTTACAACCAAAACTATTTTGCATATATTAAATTAAGGACTTCGAATTACACCCTTCAAGGATTTAAACTACTATTTCGCACAACTTTTATTGTAATGACTATGCCGAAAATGTCTACAAATTGTCCATAAACAACCTAAAAATCAATAAGAAAATTGGCATTTCTTCATTTCTTTCCATCTAATACTATGTTATATGGTATGTTAAATGATTATACCGCGGAATTTGTTTACAAAGTGAAAATTAAATGGAAAAAATGATTTTTTTGTATATATAATGGTTATGGCATATGTAGATATTAAACTTAAAATGTATTTCTTTTATTGTAATGACTATGCCGCAAAATTTCTACAAATTCTCCATAAACAATCTAAAAATCAATAAGGAAATTGGCATTTCTTCATTTCTTTCCATCTAATACTATGTTATATGGTATGTTAAATGATTATACCGCGGAATTTGTTTACAAATTTGTGTAAATTAAATGGAAAATATGATTTTTTTGTATATACAATGTTTATAGCATATGTAGATATTAAACTAAAGATGTATTTCTTTTATTGTAATGACTATGCCGCAAAATTTCTACAAATTGTCCATAAATAACGTAATAATCAATAAGAATATTGGCATTTGTTCTTCTTTCTACCCAATATTATATTATATGGTGCAATATTTATCTGTTAAATGATAATACCAAGGAATTTATTTAAAAATTTGTGTAAATTAAATGGATAAAATGATTTTTTTGTATATACAATACAATGTTTATGGCATATGTTAAACTAATATTAAACTAAAGATGTATTTCTTTTATTGTAATGACTATGCCGCAAAATTTCTACAAATTGTCCATAAATAACGTAACAATCAATAAGAATATTGGCATTTGTTCTTCTTTCCACCCAATATTATATTATATGGTACAATATTTATCTGTTAAATGATAATACCCAAGAATTTGTTTACAAATTTGTATAAATTGAATGGAAAAAATGATTTTTTTGTATATACATACAATATTTAAGGTATATGTAGATGTTAAACTCAATATGTATTTCTTTTATTGTAATGACTATGCCGAAAATGTCTACAAATTGTTTAGAAATAACCTAAAAATCAATAAGAAAACTGGCATTTTTTCGTTTCTTTCCATCCAATACTATATATAATATGGTACAATATTTATCTGTTAAATGATTATACCGACGAATTTGTTTACGAATTTGTGTAAATAAAATGGAAAAAAATGATTTTTTTCTCTATATACAATGTTTAAGGCATATGTAGATATTGAACTTAATATGTATTTCATTTTCAAGATATTACTTCAGAATTGTTTACTTAAACGAAATGAAATTTTTCAAAGATGCATGTCAAGTCGAAATGAAATCTTAAGGGAAAAAATATTTGTTTTTATTTCTGCAGTTTCTTCTTTTAATATATTTTCTTTGCTGTTATTGTGCGATCCAAGTCCAATTGGAAAAACTACCTTTCAACACAAAAGGCGTGTTTTTTTTTTCGTCGGTCTTGTAATACGATTCGAAAACTTGTAATTCATACTGGTTTTATATCTTAGTTTTCCGTATATAGAAAATCTTTTAAGTATGCACAATTTAATCCAAAAATAGCTCTTTTTGTTATAGTTGAAATAAAATAAATTTATTGGAAAAGTTTAATAAAACATAAATTTGAATCGCGATCGATATGTTATGGGTATGTTTTATACTTATAATATTATATAACAATGTACTGAATATGAGAAAAGTTATTTTAGCATTAATAAATTAGCTCTGCTAGTAGTATTATTAATAATGAAATTGAATTAAATGAACAGTTTTTTTTTCTATTAATTTAGATTATACTAAATTGTTGTAACCGCAGGGTCTTAGGATTGAATTAATTATCATCGCATTATCTAGATTTAGTTGGCATAAAAAGTGAGTTTCTCTTCAAGAAAACTCCCTCATAATTAATTAATATTATTTTATATGTTAAATTAATTCATCGCAAAAGCTTTACACAGCGAAAATTTAAATTGGCAAACTTATTACCCAATTTCCTGCAAAACTATGCATGAAGATGGTCTGAAAAAAGCGCTCAAAAAAAGATTTGCAATCATTGTTGAGGGTAGAAAGGATCAAATTGTCTTAAGGGTATTTGACGAAAGGAAACAGTTGATAACCTTACTCTAAGTTAAAATTTTTTCGTCGCGCTGCGAATGTCCTTTTTGCCCTGAGATGGGAAACTGTGTAGAAAATGAATAAGAAATGGTGAGGCGAAGGTGACTACCGCTCTGACTGACAGCTGGTTAGAATTTTATGAAACATTCTACATGGCAGGATGCACGAACATTAACAATTCAATTTTCTAGCATTTCGGTAAACGCATTTGTTATACATTGATTATTTTTACATAACGTTAAAGGGGATTGTTCCATTTACAAAGCAACGATGCAACAACGCACAACGTGTACAATGTATTCTACATAGTACATACCATACACATACTGACTCACTGACTGATGCATTTGGTGGACGACAATCTCAAACAAGCACAAGCTTGAACAAAAAAGGCTGCCAGCCAAACTTTACTGATTGGAATACAGTCGATATAAAGAGGAGAGTTCTCAATCAAGAGTGAAGTGCGTTATTCATACGACTAATAGCCAACTAATTTTATTTGAACACAAACAAAAACGTTTTATCCATTACGATTTGAAAATTTGTCAGTACTTGTATAGCAAAAAAGAGAGAGATTCATTTAAAAAAGCCCCATTGTTATTTTAATTAACTTTCATGTGTTTATATGTCAAAGGGGAAAGCAAATGTGAAATAATTAATGAGGATAAAAAAAACGCACCTCTAAATTATGTTTTCTCCAACTAAGCTGATGCGAAATGTCACCATAGCACCGAACAAAAAAAAAAACAGGAGGCAGCAAATTCAATTAGAATATTTTCGGTCGCGCTAAATTGTTTCATTGCACTCGGCAAGATTTGAATTTGGTAATTGAAAATTTAATACGAAGCAATAAAATCTTTATACGGCAGATAAATAAAAATTTTGTGTGTGTGCTTAATAAGAAATAGTGAGTGCATATAATTCGCAAATAAAATAACCTAACTAGTTTTTTAGAGATCGCTGTACTTAATTTTTATTTTGGCAGTAACTTCATATCTTTAAAGATATATAAGACTAAGATAAGTAAAGAAAATTGTTTTCCTTTTTTTCTCGTTCCTTTTATTTGCTGCAATATTCAAGACAATTTTTGCTATTGTTACTTTTTATAGATTTTTCTTTGTTGTACAAAGTTCGTTTTTATACTCTTACCAAATTTCATTCAGCTCGAATAAAAATATAAATTACACAGTTTTCTTTTTTCGTATACGCGATAATTAAATGCTAAATTGCGGAAATCTACTTAACGTATTTTATTCAATTCAATTTTTGCCTATAAAAAACTTTTTAAATGACATTTATACGTTTTTGCAATGCATGCACAACTATCAAATCAATTTTCTGAAACGTAAATCAATTTTCTATAAATTTACGATTTCATGCTTAATTTCCTTTCGGTATCTTTCATTTCCTTCAACAGACTATTCATTTGCTTTTTAACAAAACCTTTATTATCATAATTATTACATTGTGGGGGAAAGTTCGTCTATCTCAAAAATTATTAAGTTTTTAAGTTTTTAAGCAAAATTATTTCTGGATCTGATAATATATAGGTACAAAGAGGAATTTTACTCTGCATTGCTGAATATTTTAAGATATAATTTGTCCAACGGGGTAATGACGTTCCTAGATGTGAATTATGTACGGAATGCAGTTTAAAAGACATTCCTGACAATTACAGATGTGATTTTTGTATATTTAATGACAATAAGTAGCATTTTCACGTTACCCCTTCATAATTTTTGCGCTTTTTTTTATATTTTCATACTGAATTACAACACAATTACCAATTATTCACCCACTCTTCCCTAATAAAAAAATAATATAGTACATAACATACACCCACACCCACACACACACACACACACAATATACACAGACAAAAGAGGGAAAAAATCCATTGTGCAATAATATCCGATATACAACATTCTGTTAATTAACTGAGCGCATTAAAATAATAATCATCTTTTAACTATGATCATGTTTATGAAATAAAAATATCAAGAGCGCATCCGAGGCATAAAATAAAAACAGCTCGTTTAACATTTCCAACTAGAAAACATATTGTTAATGTTATTTTAATTATAAAACGATGCTTTCCTTGTTTGTGCGCTTTTGCTTTAAATAAGTATTCCACTTAGATGGAACAATATTTACCTATTGTACGATGTAATCATTATTTTGATGCATGAAATTTTTCGGCGACATTTCAGCAGTTGCGCAACGCAAACACAGACAAACAACAACAACACACACAAATAGGTGGAATTAAAGATTGAGGTTAATTGAAATTCAATCATTTTGCTATTATTTTCTGTGTTGTGATTTGGTAATAAAAACTGATGTAGTCTCTTTTTTTTTAATTGATTACGCGGAAGAGGAAAAAGTCAATAAAAAAAAGTTGGAAAAAAAAAATGTTTGCAAATGAAGTTGTAAATTGTGTTTGTTTGCTGTTGGTTTACTGACACTTATAAATCACAGGCGAAATTTAATATTTTAGAATTTTTCAGCATTTCTGCGTGTTGTTCCTTTTTTTTTATTATCAATTAGTTGCAGCATTTACTTGATCGCTTTCAACGAGCGCGGCGAGAAGCAAGAAGCGAGCAGCAGCTAAAAAATTTCATAATTCTGAATATATAGTTTATATTTCTAAAGGATTTTCGAGTCACATGCATTTGCCTCAAGCAGCCAACTTGTAAAAATGCTGTGTGCTTTATTGTTTTATATTAATTAAGTTTTAGTTGCTTCAGCTTCCAACTAAAAGAATCGCAGAATAAAATAAAAAGTATTAAAGTAAAGATTTAACGTGAAATGAAACTGCAATAAAAATGCTTTTCATGTATTTCGTTTGTTGTTTTTTCGTGCTTTATTTCTAGTTACCTATATATGCTACGAATACTATATATTATGTATGGCATACATACATTTTTATTAAAGATTTAAACAAAGTGCATGCAATCAAAATATGGAAAAGTGTGCTTTAATAATGTGCGAGAAAGAGGAATATTAGAAAATGATTGTACGAGTAGTTTCAATCAAAACGTATGATTGTTAAAGATAAAGTAAAGAATAATAAATAGTAAATACAATAAATCCCGCACCGCTAAGAATAATTAGATATTGTTCTTAAATAACAAATAACGAATAAATTTCAACTAATGTACAGGAAAAAGTATCTGTCCCCTAATTTGAATAGATTAATTAATATGTTAAGTTAGTTGGAAATGAAAAAAATTTAATTTTTATTAACAAAAAGATACGTATATTTATTGATCAAATATAGAAAAGTTTGATTTAATAATGTAGGAGAAAAGGGAATATTATTAAATGTATGTACGAGTAGTTTCAATCAAAACGTTTAATTCTAAAGATAAAGTAAAGAATAATAAATAGTAAATACAATAAATGTATATACAAATATTGTATTATAGAGAAGAGTGGGAAAATCCTGCATCCCTAAGAATAATTAGATATTGTTCTTAAATAACAAATAACGAATAAATTGCAACGAATGTACATAAAAACGCATATTTCCCCTAATTTGAACAGATTAATTAATATGTTTATATTGCATTAATAAATAGTTAGTTGGAAAACAAGAAAATTTAATTTTTATTAACAAAAAAATACGTATATTTATTGATGAAATATAGAAAAGTTTGCTTTAATGATTTGCGAGTAAAAGGAATATTATTAAATGATTCTATGAGTAGTTTCAATCAAAACGGTTAATTCTAAAGATAAAGTAAAGAATAATAAATAGTAAATAGAATAAATGTATATACAAATATTGTATTGATAGAAAAAAGTCGGGAAATCCCGTATTCCTAAGAATAATTAGATATTGTTCTTAAATAACAAATAACGAATAAATTGCAACTAATGTACATGAAATAGCATATTTCCCCTAATTTAAACAGATTAATTAATATGTTAATATTGCATTAATAAATAGTTAGTTGGAAAAGAAGAAAATTTAATTTTTATTAACAAAAAAATACGTATATTTATTGATCAAATATAGAAAAGTTTGCTTTAATAAT
>JARJDW010016379.1:0-21238 GCA_030264715.1 Adinopsis sp. GC000173 | reverse complement strand
ACATTTTTTATAAGTTTATTTGAAAGTTTTCCTGAATAAAATGGTTTCGAAATTAGCATTTCCTTTACAAATAATTGATTTCCTTGTATTTTTTTATGGAAATTTTAAATTTGTGCATATCATCAAATATCAGTTGTTAATTAATCTGGAATTATTTTGCCAATTACAATAGATACAATCGCCCATATATTTTTATCGTGTTTATTTATATATTTACCATTAGATCAATACTTTGATTTCAATTCATTATAAATTGATAAATTGAAATCTTTATTTTATTTATAATGTAAATTTAATTATTTATTTGAACTTTAACGCATGTGCCATCTTGCGGCATTTCTAGAAAGTGCAAAGGTGTAAAGTTAACCTCAAAATCTACATTAAAATGCAATGTTTTAGGCGAATTCCAACGTTATTTTTGCGAAATTGTAAACATAAATTCAATTACCGGCATATTCACGTTGTTCCATTAAATACCTATCGAGATAAGTGCTTATTAATCAATAATTTGTCAAACTCTGTGAATAGGAAGCCCTACTGTGCTGTGAACGATGAATATTCGTTAAATGCACTCACATTTGAACGATTTTGTGAAGAAACATTAGAGTCCCTAACTGATTACTTCGAGGAATTGGTGGAGAAGGATTCCAATCTAACTGAGGCTGATGTTTCCTATAGTGTAAGTACGTGCAAAGAAGAATCAAGCTACAGGATTAAGATAGTGTAATACACTTGTTTTAGATTACATTTTTCGTAAATATTTGTTATTTTAACAAATCAGTTGGAAATAATTATTGCCAAAGTGAAAAATAACATAAAACGACTTTTTTATGAATACTTACTTACATATTCTTACTATATTTTCAGGGTGGAGTATTGACTGTCAGTTTAGGAAAACAACATGGAACGTACGTGATTAATAAACAAACACCTAACAAACAAATCTGGTTGAGTTCGCCAACGTCTGGACCGAAACGTTACGATTTCAACACGAAAGAGGAACGCTGGATTTATCGACATACCGGAGAGAGCTTACATAGATTGTTACAGGAAGAAATTAGTAAAATTGTTAAAGTTGATGTAGATTTCAAGCAATGCACACATAGTAAACTATAATTTATTAGTTATCGGTTATTTATCAATAAAACGTTTGTATGAGTTAACTTGCAGTTTACAGTATCCTCATTGCAGCATTTTGTGCAATTTCTGCTTTTCAAGTAATGCCGATGAAAATAATTGGCGCACCAAGCACAACAAAAAATATATTCTGCAATTAGAAGATCCACTAGCTAGAAAATTGCCCCACGTTGTATTTACTTGAAGTATTATTAGGTTTACTCTAAATTTGAATACGTAAACAAATAGAATTATAGCAATATTTAAATGTTGATCTGCTAATATATACAGTTTGTTTATAAAAACAAGTAGCGTGGTGAGTGAAAAATACGTGAGTACGTTGACGATATTTGCGAAAACAGAGGCATTTTTTGTCAAAAAAGTCTGATATCGGCCATCGCATCGTAAAAAGTTATTTGGTAAAATTCAGATGTTTTCCAACTTAATAAATTTCTTAGCGATGAAATATTGCATTATTGATATTATTATATGCTTAATTCACGTCAACGATTGAGATATTTTGTTTGGCTCAAATTAATGTAGTTTTTTATATAAAACTATTACAATAATATTTACACATTTTGCTCATCGATTAGTGAACTTATTCCTACATTGGGACAAGCCACAGTTTTATTTATTTATTGTCACATCAAATAGTATTACACCACACACCTAATTGATTTCAAATAGATGCCAGAAATGATTGCCCGCTATTATTTATCCATAATAACAACACTTAAAACTATGACTGTGGTTTGTAACTGAGGTTCAATTAAATGAAAACCGAACATACACTACACCTTGAAAGTGAAATGAAAACTGATTATCAAAAATGTTGTATGTGTATATTTTTGATTGTAAAAATCATATAATAATACATTTATATATCATTCCGTTTTCCCACTTCACAGTTTAGGGTTACTTAAGTTATTCCAGTAAAGATATTTCAAAAGGGGCATAGAGTCTAAAATTATGCATCCTGAAATTGAAATTAACATGGACATACACAACGTTTCAGTTACCTATTATAATTTAATGCTGAGAAAAATGCGCGATTTTTTAATGTTCATTATGTTTGCACGAATGGCAAAAGTTGATCTCTCACTAACAACCCACTACTTTGTGAAGTCTGAAATTCAATGGATACATACCGGACTAATAGTCTATAAAACATAAAGAAGAAGAATAATATAACTATTTCTACAATTGCTATAGAAAGTACACCTGTCCATATGTGATCGTCAATTAATTTTTACTTTCCGCTGTAGAAGCTAATGTATTTAATCGCACTCAGTTGCGGTCGTCGTAAGCAGAATTATTTATTATACTCGTTAGAAAACTTAATCCGCTTCACTTACTTTAAAATATTTTTAACTGAGCGCAAATGTGAATTTTACTTTTTAATAAAATTCTAAATAATAGAGTAGTGAACTTTACCTTAGCGCAAATCGGATTTCTTTCACTTAATGCATTTTGAACACTATATTTTGCACATTTATCCATCGCACGCAAGAAACTGGCATTTTTGTATGATTTTTTGTTTAAGGTACCAACATTCCAGAATACCACCACAACGTAAACAAACATGATGTTTTTGTTTTGGACTTTTTCTCCCCTCTTAGACAAATCGAACTTTGAGAATATTCGGAGTACAACTAAAAATAATTTAAAAATTCTGATGAGTAGTTTAAATAAATCAAGTGGAAGAAGAAACAGTAAGATGTGCTTGGGTATAGTTACAACTGCGCGATAATTTCTTTTTTGAAACGCAACGCAAGTTGCTCTTGACAAATTGTAAGTAAATGGAGTAAATGTACTGAAAGTTGTAATCTTTTAAAGAGTTTTTTAAAAGACTATCAACTTGATTAATTGGCTTTAAGGGAAAATATTTTATGAAAAATCTGACAAATTCAAAAATGGCAATTTAATTGAAATATCAAAGTGTGTTATCAAATCAGTATACATTTTCGATCATAAAAAAATTGTCAACCTTTAAAATTCTTTTCCATTTCAATTCAATATTTACAGTAAATAGAAAACCAAAAATTAAAAGAATCATTACTCATTATTTATCAATAGGAGTAAAATCATACTATTAATATTAATTTCTTCTAGAGTTAACAAAATGGCCACAGTAAGTACCTTCAATATTCTAATTTGAATTTATGTCATGTCATAGTGGATAACTGGATTAGTGTAGATAAAGTTGCCTATGCAAAAAGTAATTAAACTCATTGATGTTTCGTAACACAATTACTAAATTTAAAAAGACTTAAACTAGATTGTAACCAACAGGTAATCTCCTTAATTAATTAATTAACTTGTTAGATTGTGCAAATTTGTAAATTTCCCCCTCAACTCCTTAAATGTTAAAAATGTACATGTACACGTGACCTTTAGATACATATCTGAGTGTTCTAATAAATCCACCATATTATAATTAGCATAGAGATATAAGATGGTAATTATTATGTAAGGTATAAAGGTGCAATAATCAATAATGATGTGTTAATCGTTTACAGGCGGTGAGAAATCTATTTCTAACCTCAAAACTGATTAAGCCGATTAAGCCACGCTTCCTCGCCCGCAATATGTCACAAGCAACATGGAACAGTGAAGATGACCCGGACGACGTACTGTTTAAAACAGTGGGCGACAAGGTGGTAATAACGCTGAACAGACCGAAGGCGTTAAATGCGCTTAATTTATCTATGGTTAATAAATTGTTACCGAAGCTACAAGAATGGGAATTGAGTAAAAAGATGATTTTAATCAAAGGCGCCGGCGAGAAGGCGTTTTGTGCTGGCGGAGACGTTCGTGCTGTAACAGAAGCTGGCATGAGGGGGACTCGCTACGGCGAGGTGTTTTTCCGAAAGGAATATATGATAAATGGAATGATTGGTACCTATAGAATACCATATATTGCCTTTATCGATGGTATAGTAATGGGTGGCGGTGTAGGTTTGTCAGTCCATGCCCCGTATCGCATTGCAACTGAGCGTACAGTCTTTGCAATGCCCGAAACACAAATTGGTCTGTTTCCGGATGTTGGCGGTTCATATTTTCTATCAAGATTGACTGGTAAATTAGGTCTCTACCTAGCTCTCACAGGCCAGCGTTTAAGAGGCGCAGATGTTTTAAAAGCAGGCATTGCTACGCACTTTGTCAGCAGCAGCGAGTTAGGTAACCTGGAGAAAGTATTGATGGGCGCGAAAACCGACGTGGACATCAAACGTGTTTTAAAAGACTTCTCAATTGAAGATCCAGAACAATTTTCTTTGGCAAAATATATGCCCAAAATCAATCAATACTTCGATGCATACACTATCGAAGAGATAGTTAACAATCTGAAGCAGGATTTGTCACAATGGGCGTCCGATACATTGTCGTTGTTGTGTAAAATGTCGCCGACAAGCTTAAAACTAACTAAGAAAGAATTAGAGTTAGGAGCTAAAATGAATCTGTTTGAGTGTCTTGAGATGGAATACAGATTGGTGCGAAGGTGTATGGATAGCGGGGAATTTTACGAAGGTGTGCGCGCACTTCTCATTGATAAAGATCATAAGCCAAAATGGGATCCACCAACCCTAATTGACGTCAGCGACGAAATGATTAAGAAATACTTCCTCAAGTTACCGGAAAAAGAAGAACTCAGACATAGACTGTGATTATTTGATAAATATTTTATAACATAACATAACATATGCGCATTTACATAAAAGTAAAGTATTTTAAAATGTCGAGTACAAACAGTTATTTTATTCAAATTTTACTAATCCATGAATAGAAATAATATATTTTTTCAGCTCTAGTTCAATTTAAAAAAAAATCAAAAATCTGTTTACAAATACTTTCATTATTGCGTAACCTTGCAAACTACGCAACTATCATATAGATAAATTTAATTTCGGGGTCATAGTTTGTTTGGTTTTATGTTTTAGGTTAGATTCCAATTAGTTGCCACGATCCAATGTTGAAGCAAATCCGACGCGTGTTTATTGTAAGTCGACGCGCTTTTTGTACAAACGATGTGCAATTCGAGACTTACAACGATGCCGGAATCATCACGCTCAATCGTGCCAATAATTTAAACGCAATCAATCATTACATGTTTAGATCGATTTACAATGTGATGAAGGAATGGGAGGCGGATAAAAGGTTGGTGATTATTAAGGCGAGCGGCGATCGTGCGTTTTCGGCTGGTGGCGATTTAATAGAGTTCCTGCGCTGCGATCCAGAGGAACGGGATGCTATCGCCAAAGCAGAGTACAGAGTAAATGGATTGATAGGTATGAATTGCGAGTCCAAAGTCCAATAAAAAAATTAGACAGTCAAGAAATTATTTTTAATTTTTTACATAATGAACGATTTGTCCAAGAAATATTATGTCAATGATTTCTTGTAAAGGTAAATCACAGAGAGTTGAGACGGGTTTGGATTGTTTCAAGTCACTTTTCTACAATTTGTACATCGTATGTGCCATAAATGATATTATGGTTTAAGTTCCTTCATCTGTTAGATTTTCATGTCCCCCTAGTAGAACTAACTTTCCAATGTGATCACCAAAGCATATTGCGTATTTTCTTCCACCAAATGCAATAGTGCGAGAGGCACAAAAAGCGAAATCAAGTTTAGCAGAAAAAATGGCATAGCATGATTATTATGTTGACTTAACCCTTTATCCTAGCTAATCGACTCCCAACGCGTAGCGACCTGCAGTCGCTTCAGGCCGTTACATCTACTACTCCTTCCCATATGAAATTTTAAATTGCGACTTACGCAAAAGGAGCACTTGTTCTGAAAATGAATAAAGATCTAAAAGAGTAATATTTTATGCTCCTGTTGCATAAAGGTATTCGTCATTATGTCAACAATTTAAAATTCGACATTCATTTTTTATTTTAGTTATTACAGTTACCTTATAATTAATAACGCAAATAAAGACCTGCGCGCAATTCAAAACAATGACTTTGATAAAGTGCGGCAACAATTCCGTAAAACAAATATAAAAAACACAATGTAGTGTAACTCGCTATAACTATAATATTAATCTGAATGTATGCACTGCACTGCAATAGCAATTTAGGAAAAAAACAGATATGTGACATAAAATTTACAATTAGCACTTCAGTTTTTATGGATTTTGTTTTTTAGTTGCGACAAGATTTACATAAACAACTTACACATAAGTGTAATAAATGTACTACCACCAGTTCACACTACACAGCGTATTTTTAAATAGATAAAATAAAATTTCGCGTTTCTTTGCCTCTGTATATTTTTGCTGCACATTTCGCATTAAGCCGGTTGACAAAAAATGTACGCAAATTGGCACGGCCAAGTCTGTCTGTTAGTTTTCCACGCATTTCACGAAGCTTCGTAGCAAGCTAACAACTTTAATGAATTCCATATAAATGCAAAAAACTAAAGACATCTTCTAATAGCTGCTGTATACGCGACATTTTCCGTTCTACTGCTGTTTATCGATATTTTTATTTTACTATTTGTACTATTTCTTAATTTAATAAATCCGCTCATACACCCGTTTTGCAATTAATTTGCAATAACAAAATAGATAATTCCAATTGCCGCATCCCAAACAAAAATCACGCAGACTATAACAGGGATGGGCAACCTTCCGCATGTTGCGGACCAAAGTGAAGAATTCAATTCACCCACGGGTAATTATTTATTTAAAAAATGTACAAATTTGGAAAATTTTTGTGAAATACACACTAACAGCAGTCGCAAAATCTAAAAATTTGTGAGAAAATGCCATATTTGCACTCTTTTATACAAATTTTGCTTCTCATAAAATTTACACAGCTGGCAAATGAAAAACCCTCAAGAAATAACTACTATAATTATTTCTCAGACAAATTCTGTATGTATATACAGTAAATTTTCGCTAAATGCAACAAGGCTGATTCTATTTTTCCAAGTAGTTGCAATTATCAAATATTGCAATTATGAAATAAATTTCTCTAAATGAATATATTATTTGAATGTGTTGTTTTTTGACAACATTTGACCGTAGTTGCGTTAATCGAATTCATGTGAACTAAAATAAATCGCAGTTATAGAGTTGCATTTAGCGAATTGTTGCATTATTCGAAGTTGCATTTATCGAAAATTTACTGTATTACCCACCATAACTTTTACAAGTCTGACATACTTTTTATTTTCACTGCAATCCCAACTTTGTTGGTTTGTTTAAAAAAAACATGGTTCTTATCGCACGATTTTTGACATGTATATTTTATATTTAGGCGAATATAAACTACCATTCATCGCATTACTTAAAGGCATAACGATGGGCGGTGGAGCTGGTGTGTCAATTCATGGCAAATATAGAATCGCAACCGAGAGTACAATCTTCGCCATGCCAGAAAATGCGGTCGGTTTTTATCCGGATGTTGGTTCCTGCTACTTTCTACGACATCTTCCTGGCAAGCTCGGGCTGTATCTAGCCTTAACAGGCTGCAAAATTCTTGCCCATGATGTTGTCAACGCTGGAATCGCCACGCACTTCATTCGAAGCGAGGACTTAAACAATCTTGTGAATGATTTAATCAACAAGGAGAATTGCATTGAAGAAACCATAAACAGCTACAGCGTCGACATTAAAAGTAAACAATCGGATTTACTCCAACATTTGAACGATATTGATGAGTGTTTTAGCGCTACTACTGTGGAAGAAATTGTTAAAAATCTATCACGCAAAAACAATTCATGGGCGCGTATCACCCTACAGCATTTAAACAAAAACTCTCCGACTAGTCTCAAATTAACATTAAAATTGCACCAAATCACATCGCAAGCGAATTTAAAAGACTGCCTCGCGATGAATTATCGCCTAACGCAGAAGTGCTCACGACATCTTGAGTTCTTTGAAGGTATACGAGCAATGCTCGTCGATAAAGACTACAAACCAAAGTGGAGCCCGGCCAAGCTAGAGGACGTCAACACACAGTTAATTGACGCATATTTTATGCCTCTCAGTGATAGTAGTAAAGAATTGTGGTATGAATGTGCATAGCTAATTATTTTAAGTAAACAATGCATTTAAAATGATAGCAGTACAAAAGTTACATGTTTAAATATTTAAATAATACGTGAATATTCAAAAAATATTCTAAAAGGTTTGGTTGTTTGCAACGACAATTGAAAATATATTTATTAAATGAGAAAAAAACATTTGTTTTTTATACCATTGAAGCTGCACCAAGAGATTTATTGCTATTTCGTGGCGTTAATCGCAGTATTTTATGATAAAATTTAGGCCGTTTTCTAGCAATGGTAATGTAATGAAAAGATTTGTTCAATTATTTATAATAAATACTTTTTTAAAAGTCATACCTAAAATATAAGCCTGAGAACTTTAGTCAGCAAAATTAATCGATGATGAAACGAAAGATATATTACGGTATACAAAGCAATTTATTTATTGCAACTTAAATAAATAAAACTGCATTTTATGTATGTTTAAAAAATCTGTTGTTTGTTTTTGTTTTGAACCTTTGCTAGAGAAAGAAAAAATGTATTTACAGAGATAATTTGTGGCTTATTGCAAAAATCGCTTAAAACTTAACTTAGTATTATCTCAGTAAATAGATTTTTTTGTATGTTTTACCAATTAAGGTTTGCCGGTAACACAGTTTATTATCTTATTATTTTTTTGTTTAATCTTGCACAACACCACCGAAATTTATAAAGTCCTAAAATTCAATCAATGTACTGTGCTAGCCAACGGAAACCTTCACCATAACCTTGTCTCTTAAGTACAGAGCACATGAATAATTCTAACGGTCGTCCTGGTAGGTCAGCTCTTGACACCTTGCCCTACGTAAAAAATGCATTAATTAGTCCGAGTGATTGATTAAACAAAAATGTTAATAATGCAGCGCATACCTTCCCTGTTGTAACACCGTACAATGAATAAAAGTTTCTCAATTCATCTTCCGAAGCTGCGCCCGGCATGTCGATTTTATTGCCCAGAATTAATACGGGGCAATTTGATAGCGTCTCATCTGTTAGTAGACAATCCAATTCCTTTTTGCTTTCTGGAAATCGAATGCGATCGAATGCATCAACCAAGAATACGATGGCGTCTACGGCTGGAAAATAGTCTTTCCATACTCTTCTCGCTGAAAACAATATTGCAACAATTACAAACTAGTAAAAAAGTCTAAACATTAAAAATATTAATTAAATATGTAAAGATGGCAAAACATTTTAAAATTTTATTATTATATATGTTTGTTTTCTTTTAGTAATACGTGGCCTTTCTTCCAACTTGCTTTAAAAACAACTTTTGAAGATAAATACGCATGTGTGAACGAAAAATAATTGCATATTTGAAATCAAAATTTAAAATGTAGGATGATCCTGAATATATAGTGAAAAATACAAGCACACCTCGTTCGCTCTATGCAGGAAAAAGTGTATTTAGTCTGTATACAAAATCGTAAACATTATATTCTCTATCTATAAAAATTGATTGCCTTTGTCTATCTATAACAACTTCCAAATTGGTTAATATCACAGTGTACTTTCTTTTCTGATTCATTTTTAAATTTTCAGGAAAAATTTTCACTCCTTGTCATGATCCGTGTGTAAAAGTATCGACACTTCTAATAAACAAGACATAAAATTTGTCAAATTTACACTTTTTAGGAATTACTGCTCTATAATAAATCTTAGAATTAATACTTTGAAATACTGAAGTTCGTAAATTATTTAGAGTGGAGTTCTGTAATACAAATTACTTTTTGCTATGGAACGAATGCAAAGCAACAAATTTATAGTCGTTAGATTCCTTTTCTAATTATGGTCAATTCTTTATTAGTATTAATAAAAAAAATAAGAAGTTACTGCCTTCATGCATGATCTGTTCATTTATTGAATTGAATTTTTAAATTTATTTCGTCGTTAGGTATATTCATTAGCATATTTCAATTATTTTACGTGTTTGGCTTTAAATAAATATTATTATTATTATTAGGAATAGAATTATGTAGATTAATTCAGCTCAGTTAAGTGTGATGTGTTACTACTTAAAACACCACAGAATTTATAACTCGAGCCGCCGTTGTGTCTTACGTGTTAATATACAAATATTGCATCATATATCTCTTTGTAAACCTCTGCAGCATTCTTGCGATTGCGGAAGCAAAAAAATAAATTCACGAAGTATGTTCGTTTTGTACTCCATATTGAAAGGCTTAATAATCATTATTAAATTTGAAAGAAAGTTTGATTCTAAAACAAACGATAATAATGCTATCAAATCTCAAAATCGCAATTATAGTATTACAAATAACTGCAAAACAAATTTAAAAAAATAAATATTTGTCATAAACGAAATTACTTTCTCACCAACACGTGTATTTGTCATCAATTAAAATTTTTATGTACGTATAAATAATAATAAAACGTGCCCTAATGGCCGTAACTCGAGCCAAAACAATTGCCTTGCTTTAAAAATAGCCATTTCTTGGGCTCGATATGTATTTTTTTGAAACAAAGAAATATCATATACGAGAAAGTAATTACAAAAACATATAGCGCACTTGGCCAATGTGAAATGTTTCCACCAATTAACATAGTGACATTCCAAGCATTCTTTCATTGTTACGAATTTTATGCGTTCTTGTTTGCATAGTGTTTAACGAGGCGCAATGTATCAACATAAACCACATAAACAAAAAAATCAAATATATTGACACATAATTGAGTTATTTAAAGAATTGAAAATGAGACAATGTCGTGTCAATTACAATCTTGCATGAATCACTATTAGTGCTTGGATATAGATGATTGTAACAAATTTTACTTACATGCAATTCAACAACATTTATCTATAATAAACAATGATCCCTAACCAATTTTATCTCTACAAAGTTCAATTTTGAAATTGCTCATGTCTTGGCACTTGTAAAAGAAGTAGCATCAATCAATTTTGCTTAGAAAATGGCAGCATATTCCAAATTAATATTGTCTAAAAACGAACGATTATTATTAATATTTTAATGTAAAATCTAGTAATATTCAATCCAATTATGTAGTAGTTTATCTCATAGATTTCGCTAACACTATTAGGATATAAATCATTATTGCCTCAATTTGTTTACAACTCTAATAGAATTAGTACACTGCTCTATTATATTATTTATCCTTAATGTTTAGTGCACAAATACGATGTCGTCACCAACTAAAACATGCTATTTAGTGTTGTTTAAAGGAGAGATAAACTATGTAACAATCAATTCGAGAGTTAGTAAACATGCATGACGTGTCTGTCACTATAAATATACAAGTCATTCCTACATAGCAATTAATTGTCTTTCCAAGATGGTTTTGGTGAAAGAATCAATATTTACCTTGTGTATGTCCTCCTAAATCAAATGTTGTAAATCGCATATTCCCAATAGATAATTCTTCTGATGCTAAAATGAAAATCGATAAATTAGTACATATTATTTCGAGTCACAAGTGTGTGGAGATAACAAAAATAGTTAGTAAAATACTAAATGAAATGTTATTCTTACTGGGATGTAATGTAGGGACGTGCTGCGCTAGCCTATCATCCTTGAGCATGTGAAGCAGTGTAGTTTTTCCTGCATTGTCGAGACCAAGGAAGAGCAGCTTGCCAGATTTCTTCCATAAGCCTATTACACACACAACATGCGTTAGTTACTTGTACGGCAATCAACTTACTGGTGAATGGATTTAATAATCCTTCTGCATATAACTGTTGCATGAGTGTTGCTTTACCGCTATTCGGTAGGCCAAAAAATGCATAATTTCCTCTATTTCGCCTCAATATACCTCGAAAATCAATCAATGATGTGATTGTGCACTTGGTTTATACTAAAATCTACATACCTAAATATCCTAAAACTCCTGTGAACCAATCCCAGATAAACATTTTCTTAATAATCTGAAAAAATTGGAATAAATTGATGAATGTTAACCTTGGAGTTTGATATTATGAATACAAATTTAGAGAAATTGACAACATGACAATAATATTTGACGTTTCTTTTTATTAGAACGCATTCAATAATGGTGCAAATCAAAAGGTAAACGTAGATATTGAATAATTACATGCAATACTTACAAATTAACTAAATAGTTTCTTTAAAATTTACAATAAGCCCAGACAGTGCAGTTGTTGGCACTTTATACCCGATGATGTGACACTTCCGTTAGAACTTAGACCACGTAGATAACATATAAATTATACGAAACTAATTTAATATTTAAATATATATGTAATATTTATCACCAATGATAATAGACTTATCGAAATTGCTAAATTATTTATTAAAATAACGTTGAAAACGAGTGATTAATGGCGAACTTCACGTCAAACAATACCGGAACAACGCAAGTCAAAAAAAACGCAAAGGCGCAAATTTCAAATTCAAAATTACAATGCGATAATTTATTCAAGCGTAAATAAAGAAATAATCATTAAAATAGATTATACGGGTACGACACATAGTAAACTAATTAACATTTAGAATGCGCATTCGTACAAAGCGTAACGTTAATTAATATTTTTTCAATTTGTAGGCAATGATGGATGTTTTCTCATAATAATTTTATATAATTTTTTTCTATAAATTGAGTAAATATGTACCAAGCGAAAGTATAATTAAACTTGTCTATAGTCATTCATAAAAGTTTCAAAGTAGAACACAAAAAAGCGTTATTGATTTTTCCCACCGTGTGTAATTAGGAAAAATAATCAATAAGCGAAACACGCACACAAACATATAAACGAATAGACACACACACACAAACACCGACAAACACACCAAGACCGAGTTTGAAAAACAAAACCACGCAGCCCTCGAGTTCGAAGTAAATGTTGTGTTTTGAACCATACAGGTGCAATCATGTCGAGGAATCGCAATAGAAACATCAAGAATAAGTTTCATATCGCCTCATCGGCAACGTCCCAACATCAACACCAACAGCCAAAGCCGCAACCATCCCAACAACAACAACAAGGTAATCTCACAACAACCACAGTCGATTCCGGTATTGTTGTCACCAAGAAGCGGAATGCGCTCGGTGCACTATATCATCGTGTAAATAATAATCCGTCAAGTTTATCATCCGTTGGAAGTTTAGACGTTGATATACTGGATGACGATGATGATGTGACAATCGTCGGACGAAATGATAGTTTTGATTCGGAGTCGTCGATGAGCTGGGCTGAGGACTACGAGATACAAGCGACGAATCTTGTTAAAGAAGAGTATGAGCGAATGGAACGGGTACTGCAATGTTTGGAAGCGATTCCAGCCCATTATGATAAAGAAGAGTACAAATTATGGATTAAGACTTTTCCATGTTTAAGGTATTTACATGCATCTATTCTGCAACAGGCAATGACATACAACTGGATCATTACCTTGCACAATATACTTATTATGAGTAGTCAGTCAATAACCTATAGTTTAATCCACAAGGGAATTACTCTTTTTCGATTAGAAGTTTAATTCATCTCTGTTAGTTCGCTCAAATGACTCTTGTACGTAATACCTCTATTTAAACAATTAATGTGTGTAATTAATTATTTCAGAGCATATTCAAATGGTTGTATCTAAAAATATGTTGTTTTCTTTTAGTCACCTGCATGCGTATTTTAATTCTAATGATATTCTTGAAGTCGATAGTAATTTTCATCAATCAACAAAATAATAACTATTTCCGAAACACATTTTAATATTTTTGTCTAAAAATAAGGTTGATTTCTATGGAAATTTACAATATTTTTGCATTCCAAGGCACACAAAAGAATAATTAGTAAATACATAATTATCCGCGACATTTTCGTATTCTACGTTTACTTATTAACCTAAAATTATTTATTAATTATTATTAATTTTGATAGTGAATATAAATGCGTATTACGAATTTTACTCATCTTTGACGTGTTAAACTATTTCCACAAAAAATCATTTCGTAATAAACCATCTCTTTCTCTTTTGCCTTCCTCACTCATTACTCAATACCGATTATTGAGTAAAGATTGAGATTCATATTTATTTTTGATACGCATTTTATCTTGTATGAAAAGAAAAGTAATTTCAGACAAAAAAGTAAAATAAATGACAATATGTTTAAAATGTCACTTAAATCAATCGTGGCAAGCTGAAGGGTTTATTGCTAAGTAATAACTGACAACAAAGTGTTATGTTTGACTGAATCAGTGTCACAATTTTAATCAAAAATTGCAAGCAAGAAAAAATATCTCTCTTATGTTGAACATTACTAATTTGAATAAGTATGTAATAGTCTACATTATCAACTCTAACGTAAACCTAACACTACCTGTATTTGTAATAAAAATATGATAACTTTTCTTGCGGAATACTTCTCGATTAAATTATGAAATCAATCGCGTCGATAACTTAATATTATATGTATAATCTAACAGCAAAAGCCCCTTCAATTATATATCTCCAAAATAAATTGTTCGGTTATCAAAGATATACTAAGAAAAATTATAATCAGTTGATCTTTTTCTAATCAGCACCTCAGAACTTTTTAAAACTAAAAAATAGTCATTTTAGTACCGAACTTGTTTTTTGTATCTTAAACAATTAATTTAGGATGTTTTATTTATAACTACCGAAGTTTTTGAGATATTCTTCAACCATTTAAAGATTTTCCGTCAATTATGATGAAACAAGTTAAATCATTTAATGGAAATACCAACAAAATTAAGAAAGATAGGGTAAAACCACAAACACTTCTCCACGAAAAAGAAAAGCCCATCCAAAATTTAATATTACAAAAAACAGAGTTTTGCGCAAAAATCCAAAATTGGCTTCTCATGTTTTCAATGAAATGTACTCTATATAGGTATCTAAATGTAATTTAGTTTATTCCATCAATTTTCTTGATTGTAAACTGATTCGTATGATGATGAGAGCATCGTCCTCAAAACAGGAGGTCAATTTTTTCATTACTTTTGCTGGTGAAACGTAATTTATATGAACTTCAAAAGTCGACCATTCATGTCATTAAGGGAAGAGGTTTAATTTGAAGAGCATTGAACTGCGCTACCCTTTTCGAAACTTTTCCCAAATATATAATTTTAGATAAATATCTCATAAAAATGTTCGAGTTTCCATATACATTCTCAAATATTCATCAAGTATACATTATTGATTAATCTTCATAATCCAATATTCATATTTCTTCTTAGCGATTAGAAACCCTAAAATTTAAAAATGAATATTTAATATTGAACGTAATTTATAATTAAAATATGTTTGTTTTAGTTTAACAAGCCAAAATAGTGCAAGATCAACGAAGAGTAGATTATTTCAATTACAAGCTGAAGATGATAAAAACGACGATGAAAATCTTTCTGTGATAGATAAACTAATAGACGATTTATATCCAAAGACAACAAAGCAAGAACAGCAGCAACCGCATACAACATTTAGCAGCAGTAAAGATCTAGCGATAAACAGCACGATAAATCCACGTACATTAAATGTTAAAGTCGATTCATTTCTCCAAATCGCACCAGTTAATTTACCAAATGACGATTTGAAGCAAGTTATAAATGCACGTACGGTTAATTGGTTGGAAAATCTCGAGATTCACAATGCAAAATCACTGCCATTGACAACAAGACAGAAGCGTAAAAAATCTTCATTTCACTCCCACAATTACAAAGTAAATTCGGATTTTATTATTCTACCGCCGATTGAAGCTGACGCGAATCAATTTCGTTCGATATCGGCGACGTTTGCGCGTCCAAATATTTCCCTGATCGAATATGATCGTTTGCAAAAAAGGAATCGTTTTGTTAAGCTAGAATAAATAAAATTTTATTAATTTACTAACATATCACATTGTGTTTTCATTAAAAACAATGACTATTCATTCTGTCCGGGGTATTTTTCAAAGCCAGGTAGCTTTGGAAACGATTCCATTCCTTTGGTCTGCGGCGTCATTTTTCCGGCCTTCGCTTCCACAGCAATCGCATTCTGTTTCTTCATCGCCATTATTGCTAAATTTCGTTCGATTTCCTCCACGTCCGGAGCTTGTGTGCGACGACCTCGCAGCCACGATTCCCATTCGGCTGGCAATTCCTGATCGAATTTCTCCTTATCAGTGGGAACGAACCAACGATTTGCTTTGCGTTTTCCTATGGATGGATCCGCTGGGATCTCAAAATATTTGTTGCCCATGTAATCAGTTCCAATTAGGTTACCCCGGAATTGTCGTGGACGAAACGAACTTAAGAATGTTTTTACCAAATTCAGCAGTATGTTTCGAGGTGGAGGTGTTTGGGCCATTATTACATCAAAACTATATTGCTTTAAATCTCAACCAAAGTCTTTCTAGGACTAAAACGTAAATGAGTTAAACGCTTCAACTTTGAGGTTATGTCATTCATGTCATGGTTGATAATTAATTACAGATCAATTAATATTTCTTACCTTTTAAACTAGTTAATAATATCGATAATATCAACCCATTGTTGCATATAATTTCTTATTTTTTATATTATTGTTAACTTTATTATATGGTGCTTTCTCATTTCTGTGGTTGGATAAACTGTCTTCAAACGTTCATAGTAACTATCTTCACAGTATTATTGAGTTATTGTTTTGTTTGTTACAAGTTTGTTATTTACGTTATTTGCATAAAAGAAACTTATAAATTCGATTTGCTTTGTATGTTACGAATGCAGATACGATACTCCCACTTTACAAACGAGTTACGCTTCGATAATTACATCATTAAGTGAAAAATTTGTGATGGGAATATAGAATAATTGTAAATTTTTTTAAATTATGCATCAAACTTTTTTTGTGGATTGTATAAATTTACAATATTTATAAATATTGATTTAAAATAGAAAATATTTATTTATTTATTTTTTTCATTTGTAGATATTGCCGATAAAGACAAATTTTAAATAAGTCCGTAAAAACATTAAAGAACGAGCTTTACTCAATGGAAGAAAGCTCAAATTTTGTTATTTAGTAATTTAAAAAACTATATTGGGGTTGCCCATGTTTTGGAGAACTTTAAAAGTCATAAAGACATCTATGTGCTTTTTGAAGTTATGATGTACATTTCGTACAGCTCAAAAAGTACCACTGAGCACAACATGATATAATCACATAATATAATTTATAATAGGGCTACAATAGGATTTTTGCTTAGGTCCTCGATCTTTCGGTACATAACGAGTGGTTTAATTTAAATTGTACCTGAATGATTTATAGATAAAATATGGAGAATTATTTATGGATAAAATATGGAACAGCAACATCCATAAACAATAGTAAAGATTGTTATTTATGGATGCTGTACGTTTATGCGTTCTTTTTAATCAATATAAAAACAAATTACGCACTTTTAACTTTTAATTGAAATTTTAGTAAACAATATCCTAAAATATGTAAGCAATAACCAATTTAGATTAGGTAATTAGGTAAATCATTAACATCTTGATTAATTTAATATGAGACAAAATTGAAAACAAAATTCAAGGTCAATTCACACAATTTGATTAATTTGATAATGAGAAATATGTTTGTATAAAATAGAAAATAGTATACAAAAAAATCAGTGGTTCAAGGTCCAAACTAAACCAGATAATTATACGCTACAAAAAAACATACTGCAGTTTGTACAGTTTTAAATAATTTCCAAACAATGGTAAAACAATATCTTTATTAAAAAATATAAATAGTATTTATTTCATTGCTAAAATGCGTTTTTTTAGTAGATCAAATTAATTTTTTACACCCCGAACAATTAAACTAATTTAGGTGACTTTTTATTTTTTTGGTAACAGAATTTTTTTCTTCCGATTTTTGAGTTTTCTCTATACTGCATCTGCTTGCCATTTTACGGCGATGAATTATCAAAGAAAGCATCATAAACGAAAAAAAGTAGAAAAATTTATTCCTCTTCTATAACTTTGCACTGAAATTATGCAGGGATAATTAATAGAAACGCAGTATGTGTTTGCCATTTTTTAATTTTCTTGTTTTCATTTGCTATTAATCTTCTGTTCTATTAATTTGTAGAATGATGACAACAACATCAAAGAATTTGAGTAATTAAAATATAGTAAATTGTATTTTGCGTAAACAAAATTGATAAAAAATAAATTAAATGCAATTAATTGCATCTAATATGTATGTAAGTAAAAGAAACTACCTCTTTCACATTTTTAATGATTTTTTTAGGAAACTTCAAGAAAAATATAAAAACTAATCTATTCAACATCGCTTCTTACTGTATCTGCTTACAGATTTTTGTCACCTTGTTATTTTTGTTGATATAATGTCTGATTACTGTTTATAGGTATTGAATGTGTACAAAAATATAACCTTGAGGCATAAAAATGTCTAGAACCCGGAATTTTAAAAACACACCTGGCTTAAATTGTTATTCTTTAAGACGTATAACTTTTAAAATACGGTTTATTGTATAATTTTCATTAAGAGTACTGAAATTCGGTTTATCGCTTTTGGTCTAGTTTTGTGATTTTTAACTCGTATGTTGCTATCTAAAGTTATTGGGTTGCAAAGTATATTTCCTGGGTTGTATAAATTCAAACAAAAAAAACCCAAATTTTAACAATAAGTTACCAATAAGTTTACAACGTTTATAATGTCTCCGGTAAATATGCCGACCCAAAATTTCTCTTTAACGTGTTCATCATGGTAGATAAAAATAAAAATAATAATAATTATTATTATTATTGCCCGTTTTTGACTGTTGTCTCAAACAACACAAAACTAATTTCAAAAACCTGAATATGCAAAAAAGTGCAAAATGCGCAAAAATGTAAAAAATTACACAAAAAACCGGGAAAAAAATTAAAAACAAGAATAAGGAGCAAAACTATGTGAAATAATTAGCAGACTCGAAACTTTTCAAACCACTCTCGTAGTATGAGGGTATCGTTGGGTTGCAGCGTCTAAAGATCAGGAACCCTTGGCCTAGTCTGTTGCATTTAGCACCTAGCACAGCGGTAACCACACAGTTTACTAATTACTAATATTAGAAGACGCATACAATTGAGTAAAGTTTACATAATTTTTTATTCAAAAATAATTTTATTTAGAAACAAATGTGAGTCGTTTTATAAATTAAACGCATTTTCAGAAGAAAATTATAAATTGCGGACATTTTAATATAACATGTACAGCAAAACCTGTGAAGTTGAAAACCTGTCAACTTGGACGATGTTTCTCAGAACGATTGAAATCCCCATCTATTTGTATTACACTAACTTGGCAACCTATCAATTTTGAACTTGGACGACAAAAATTACGTCTAAGCTAGACGATTTCACGAATACAAAATATGTAACCGTATGAGCAATGTAAGATAGGTTTTATTACTTTATTTGATTTCCCATTTATGACCAACTCTTGTGTAGTACAAGAAATGGTGGATTTGTAGTGAAATAAGGTTTGATTTATGTATTTGTTTGTTAATCTCTAATCCGTAATATTGGGCATTTGGGTTCAACAAGTCTATATTATTTTAGAATCGAATCATTCTAACGCATTGGTATCATTTTTGGTTTATATTCAATATCGCGCCTATACTGATAAATTCTCCCTACTTCTAAGCCACTTCGTTAATAAATCAAATAAATAATAATAAACATACATAATTTCAACCCTGAATGAGGTTTTACTGTATTTGCTTTTTTGCTACTATTAGAAAGATGTTTTTCTGAGCCGCAGCAAAAATTTTCATCGATTCGAGATTATTAAAAGTTTTCGCAAAAAAGAAGCATATGGTTGTATTTAACAAAGTAACAACTAAAGTAAACTAACTAAATTAACTCGAATTTTGATGACCTTCACTTCACGGTCTTGCTTTCTGTATACCATATCAACAATGTTTACATTTTTGATAATTTTATTTGGATTTTTCTTTGAATTTCCTGCAATAAATGGCAGAGCCAATACTGAACAAAAGCACTGTAAGAAATTCTGTTCGCAAACGCAGAATTCTGACTGTTTTCAGACTTTAATAACAATTCCAAATAATCAATGGTTGGATAAAAGAATTGGTTTTAAAGTGCGATACGTGGTTGATGCTGAAGAGGTTAGAATTTCTACTAGTGTTATCTTTATCTGGTAGTTATTAAGCTTTTATTACAGGATGGAGTCTACTTGAAATACAAGACCGAGAATAAACAATTATTACATTTGAGGTGGTTGATGCAAATGCAACATGCAGCAATCAGTTGCACATTAAGCAAATTGACTTTCAGGAAGAGACTGTTTGCACGACTGATTATATAAACAAAGGTAATAATGCAATTCATATTAGATTTTAAGATATTTAATCCCTTTCTTAATGGCGGTAGTTAACACCAATATGACGAGGAATCACCACGATACGAAGCTCGAACCTGATATCCTACAGGACGAGAAAATTGAGCTATTAAAAATTATTCAAAATTTATAATATTTAAATAAAATATATTTTGAAAATGTATTCTTTTTAAACCTGTGAAGTTGGAAACCTTAATAAAATGGTTACCTGTCAAGGTGGACATTTTTTTCAGAACGATGTAAATCCCCATCTATTTGTATTACACCAACTTGGTAACCTGTCTGTCTTGAATTTGGACGAGAAAAATTACATCTAAGTTAGACGATTCCACGAAAACAATTTTATATGCAAAGGTATGAACAATCTATGATAGGTTTTATTGCTTTGCTTGATTACACATTTATGCTCAACTCTTGTGTAGGACAGGAAATGGTTGATTTGTAGTGAAAGAAAGTTCGATTTGCATATTTCTTCATTAATCCCTAATACTTAATATGGAACAGTTGGGCTGAACAGGTCTATATTTTCTTAGAGTCAAAGCAGTCAAACGCATTGATACCATTGTTTGTTTGTATTTTATATAACGCATATATTGCTAAATTTTTTCTTCTCCTAAGGCGCTTAGTCAAAAAATTAAATAACAGGTCCAACATACAGAGATTTTATTGTATTTATTTAAACATACTTAACAACATATCCCATTTTAACACTATTATCACATTACATTTTCAGTGATCGCAGATAAAGGCGCAATTTTAAG
>JARJDW010016377.1:0-18622 GCA_030264715.1 Adinopsis sp. GC000173 | reverse complement strand
TCTATAACGCACGTTCTTTTCCATTACCATTCTAAATGAACTATTTATGGTTAAAATGTAAACAATGAATGTCGAATTCGTTAAATAGTAATAGCAAATAAATAAATCACAATAAAGGCCATGTTGACATTCGATTTTATTTGCATTTTAATTTGTAGATATTTTTATATATGTTAGAATTTTAATTTTATATTTAATTAAAATACCAGGAATATATACCTATACTGGCTATTCGTAAAATAATATAATATATATGCGAGAGGTAAGAAAGTACACCTAATCGTTAAAATAATTATTATCTAATTTTATTATTATTATTATAAATCTTGTATTAGCTGGCATCAAAGTTTTAAATAAACTTTTCACAAAAGCAATTAATAAAATTAGGTTTACTGCCAAATAATATTGCAAACTAAAAATTATTGATGTTTATTATAAATATTTAATTAAAAGAAGCATCAATCGTAAATTACGTATTAATAAAATAATAATTGATTTTGTAATATTTAAAAGTTCCTTATTAGTGAAATTTAATCTTTATATATTAAAGCTAATTAGGCATATTTTATTAGTAATTTGACAAATAATATTTACGATTTTCGATAATGATAAATATCAGCTTATTTACTTGTACTGTATTTTTTTATTGGCGAATATTACTTGTGCGCGTATTTGCATTTTCAATAACGAAATAAACATTAACTATCGAAGCCTCCAATGAAGAATTATATAGATATTTATAAAGATTCTTGGTAGAAGGCTTAAATAATTGCAATAAAAATATTTTATGTTATTTAGCAACAAACTCTCTGATGTGCGTTAGCGTTTACAGCGCGCGTTACTTTCATTCCCTTACGTAGAAAAAAAGCTAACGAAGAAATATTGTAATTTATAATTAGCATAATATACGATTCTTAAGGTTCCTTTTTTATTCTTTTTCTGCTTTCAATAAACTATGTAGAACACGAACTAGACATAAATTTTCATAATTTATAGCTATATTCTTTTATTGACTATTAATTTTAATAAATTTTAAGAACACATGGAGCAGGAACCCATCAACTGCCGATAAAACGATTTACTAATAGTCGATTAATAATTTTTACTATAATTTCAACTATATCATAAATTAAAATTTGCTTTAGATATAAATGCATTTTTTCCGTATATTTTAAATGCCTTCAGGTTTCATATATTCAGATCGTTATATTTGTTAAAAATGGTTTTACGTGTAATAAATTTTCTACTAGAGCGCTTTTAATAGATTTTGATGGTGGGTAAAACAAATTATTAAACTATAAATTACGATACTATATATATATGTATATATACGCAACGAACGTTCAACGATTATTAAATATTAATTAATTTATAACGTTCGAGAATTTAAAACCAACAACATGAAAACACACACACACAGACAAAACTGTCGCTGATTATAATTTGCATAAATTACCTAGATTTTATTAAACGAATCGAAGCGGATAAATTAACAAATTTACTTTTTGGATTTTTATTCAAAAAAACATTCGTTTACAAAATATAGTATAGTAAATCTTCTTCAAACAATTGATTATTTCTAAATATATAATATATAATATATAATAAACCACAAAGTGATAGTTTTATGAAAATTTGGGTTAAAGTTTGACTCAAAATAATTTGATGCCAATTTTCCATAAAAATTAATGTCTTTTCTAGTAGTTTTGTGTGAAATCTGTAAGAAAGTTATTTAAAGAACAAATGGAATTAAATTTCTAGATTTTCTAAATGATTTTTCTCAATTTTTACGCACTTTTCTAAACACAGATATTGATTCACATTGTTCGCTATGTAAACCAACTTAAAGAAATTTGAGTAAGTAAATGTAATTACAACAGAATTCGAAGGGGATGAATGCAAATTAAGACATAGCAATTAAATAGTTTCACTACGATAATGTAAATCAAACCTCTAGCTTTGAAACAAACTAAAAAAGGAAATTAAACTAATTTTTAACTTAAAATATAAGCGTATAACTTTAATTTAGATTTTATTTTTTTCATGAGATTGATCAAAAATCGATTTTGTCTGTATTTAAATATAAAATTATTTATAAAAAGTTACACCTTGTCACAAAATAGCGATAACACCTTTAATTATTTAACTATTACCTAATCCTTTAAAACTGCCAGCTTTGCGTCTATTAGCTTGCTCTACTAATATTTGTGCAGCTGAAATAAGCCAGATTGCAGACAAAAAACGTATTATTTTACATGCAGTAATAATTTTACTTTAATCTATTAAAAACACACAAAATTGGTATATTCTTATATTCGTACATTTGTTTACCCTGAAAACATAATTCCAAGTAAACTTTTTGCTTGTCCTCCTATTGAAAAAAGCTTAAACTAACAAACCAAATGCAGTCACCTCTATACTTCTTCTTAGAAGCTCCGCCTGTCTCGGCTTAGCCAGCGATTTTTTGGAAATTGCAGTCAAGCTGCCTCTTTTTACTCGTAAAAATTTGTGGGTGTGAAAATATGCAAAGTACGCAAAATATTTACAACCATAATATAATTAGAAATTTTTGTGGTTTTCTGAGAGTTTACAGTATTGATTTTAAAATTTTGTGAAACTCGAGTTTTAAATACAACCGATGACAGTTTGCTGATTGAAATCTAATGCTCGCAATTTAAGTAAAAATTCTTTCAAACAGTTATAATTACTCGAAAATGCACTTTTTTCATAATTGTTGACTAATGATGTAGCCAAAAAATGTTCTAATTCTAATATGTTAATATAAATTACCGTTGAGTTGATTGCTTTATTAATGATTTTTCATAATGAGAGTTTCGTTACTAACTCTTAGCATAACATTTAAAAATTACGAAAAATACGTATATATACCTAGTAATAATAGTATTTACTCTAATAATATTTCGACAAAAAATTCTATCTACGTAAGTAATTTAGTTAAAACGTAGTAATAAACAATCAATATGGTGAAATTACATGAAATTTGCAAAATGAGCGGCAAGTTCAAAGGAGAGTTAATGAGCTTAAGTATCAATTACAATGTGCAATAGTTAAAAACTCTTTTTTGTCACACTCTTAGTGTATGAGCAGCTGTAAATTCATCTCGGTTTCAGTTTGGTTTAAGGATTTTTTGTGTTGTTATGCGTGTGTGTGTGTGTGTGTGTGAGTGTGCGTTGTGTGTTGATTCGGTAAATAGATAATGGGCCGCCCAAGTTTTCCTTTCAGTAGTGCGCACACTTGGTGTAAATTTTAGTCTCACCTGTATGGTGTATAGTATAGTATATGCCATGCGGCAATAATTCCATTTCACAAACCGTAAAATATTGCACGACGCAAACAGTTATAAATGATTTATAAATAATTATACGTCATTAGTGCGCCTAATTGTTTCCAGTCCATATTTTATATTTAAATTTATAGATATTCCACCATTCGGTATGCATGTGTGTAACAACAACAAGCAGAAATTTTAAGAAATGGAAATTGATATTAAAAGTGTGAGAATTATATAATAAGTAGGTATATGGAACGCGTAATTTTTAAATTGCAAATATAATCATGATATACATGATGAAAATTGCCTTGCAAATTATTTTATACAAGAGAATTTGAAATCACCGTTATTGCTGGAATAGGTGGTGTTTTAATACCTATCGGCGTCGATGTGTGTGTGTGTGTGAAGATGTGAAGATGTGAAGATGTAAAGATGTGGTGAAGATGAATGAAAGCAGAAATTTCGAAGGATGACTGCTCTATTACATTATACAAGCTTATTACATATTTTATCATTTTCATATGCAAATTGGACTATGATCTATTGGCATACGCCTTTTCTCAACTAATTAATGACTTTATTTTAATTATTAATTTTAATGCTTATTTATTTGTTGACTGTTTTAATATATAAAACAACATTAATTTAATTATTAATAAATTTTACATATGATAAGAATTAATTAGCCACATTTTTTTCACAAAAATGTAAATTTTGATATTATAAATTTTTTAGCCGATAAATTATTATTATTACTCTATCTATTCGCTCGTTTCGTCTCTCCACTTTTTTTCTCTTTAAAAAATATCTCTCAATTACCAATTTCAACAATGTTTCATTCTTCATAAAACTAACTGCAACTAAAATATTTATTTGAAATTATTTTTGGATGGAAGGGGGTTGTAGTGAAACACAGATTTTTAGTAAATCAATAAGTTTCGGCCATGGTTTGTGATCATCTTCAGTTGATTTACTAAAAAACTATGTTTTACCTAAACCTCCTTCCACCTAAAAAAATATTCTATTTCTACATTTACTGGAAGGCAAAATAAAAATTGATTCTCGTCTAAAATACCTATTTATTATTATCTCTTTCAGAATATAAATATTCCAAGAAATTGTAATTTATTTTCATCTAGGTACAATTATTTAGAAATAAAGATTAATTTGTCTAATGCAAATGTACTATATAAACCATCAAATTGCAACACTTGCTATAATAAAAATGATTCAAGGTTTATCTGTAGTAAGTAAAACGTAAAAATCTTAATTACCTACTACATACATAGGTACATTCTTTAAAATTGAAATGCAACTTTATTAGGCAAATAATTGGTATCAAAAACTTTATGAAATTTTGATGTTATTTAATCTTACGCTGAAAAGCTTAGAAACACGTCAAAAACGATTACGTTTGAATCTATATAAGTACATAGTAACATAAAATTTTGAAATGAAAAAGAATGGGAAAAAAAGTTAAGTGTAAATAAAGTTTGTTCTTAGAGGAGTTTAAAGGCGGTATTCGCTTTAAAAGCGTGTGTTTGCACCCGCGACGGATATGAGTTATATTAGTTCATTCGATATACCACTTACTTTCATCATAAACAATTTAATGTAATTACTTCACCTTCACCTCAATTTATTTTTAGTTGCTTTAGCAGTGCCATAGATCAGCATTATTAAATGATGATACTTCTTTGTTTCAAACAATTCAATAACGCACTTCACTTAATAAAAATTCATTCTTGAATAAATTAAATAATATTACATAAGTTAAACATTTAATAATAAATTACAGACTTTTGCATTAACACTAATAATTTTCTACATTTTATAAATAAAATATTGTTGAATTTTTTTTCTTCTTCTTCAAAGCGAACAATAAGCATTATTATTAAATAGCCAATTAATAATCGTTTTTTCGTCTAATACGTAATAGTATTAAGGTTGTTTTGCAAAACTAAACCGCCGATTGTGAATGAATAGAACAAATTTATTTATAAATTTAATCTAGTTTTCATATAGTTACAAGGAACATCCTTGGCACAGGTTACATCATTAATAATATTATTAATTTGCTTGCTATATTTAAATTGATATACATTTGCGTGTGTTAATTAGATTATTAAAAGGCGCACCTTGATTTTTATAATATTATTTGTCAAAACATATATTTTATCAAATATCGTTTTTTTTTCTTAATTATAATAGAACAACCTAGCAAACAAGTGCAACTGTAGACTTGTTATAATAATTTGAACGATAAAAAAACTCGCAGAAGTAGTTTTTTAAGCTTTTCTAATATAAGAATATGATTATTATACTTATCTATTTTGATTTTTTGATAATAAGGACAATGCTAGTAAATAAGGCTAGTAAGGACTAAAGTTTCTACATTATCCTTTAGCTGCTAACATTGTGCCCTAGCGCTAATTAGACAGGCCCTCCTTAATTTTTATTATATCAATGGGTATACTAATTTATCCTAACATATTACTAAAACATTTTTCCCAATTATGTTTAAACAAATTTAGAATACAAGTTCATCTGATTATAGGAAGTAAAACTAGATATAGTTTTATCACGAAAATTTTCCAATATTGCATTCAAAGTTCTACAACCTAATCTGTCTATTTCTTTAGATGTGCCAAGCTTATTAAGTATAGCGTCAATGAGACTATATTAGAATATACACCTTAATTTTTAGTATACTATTCTGTTTTTTTTATAAAAATAATTAATTATTTAATCAAGTAACGACAGCTTTAAAATACAGGTGCATTTGTCGATTTATCAATCAGTTAAAATGTGAAAATACAGTAAGTTTCACAAGTTTTCTATTTCTTTTTTTGTTGTTGTTATTGATAAAAAATGGCAACATTAATATTTTTAGTATAAACATGTGTCTACATAAACAAATTGTGTTATCAAATAAAACACGTTGATGTTTAGCTAAGTTAGCACATTAATATCCTACCTAAATCCACCTTTCAAGAAAACAAAAAGTCTATACTCAAAAAGTCATATATAAATCTTAACGTCATGCAATCAACTAAGATTTATAACTGTATAGATAAAAAAAATAGCACAAAAGAGTATTTATAAGAAATACTAAATAGAAATGAAACAAAAAACCACTTATACGTACACTTGAAGTGGATTCGCTGTATGAAAAAAATAATAACCTGCAATGCGAGAGGATGAAATATTTAAATATTGAATTTCTTCACATAGGTGTATATTCATACAGAGAAACGTACCAATTAAAATGCAATTATCGATAGAGTATACCTAACAAATCAATCAATCACATATTAAAAATTCATTTTATTAATGGAGGGAAAAACAATAATTGCATGCGTTTGTTAAAGTAAAGTGAACGATTGGAAAAACTACAAATTCAATTTATAATATTGCAAAATAAACATTGCAAAAGCTTTAATTGATTGTTTATTTATTTCATGATCAAAATAAATGATTCCATGAACATGCAACAACATCAAAAACTAATTAAATTAATTTATAATTGCTTAGCACGGCAAATAATGTCAATGGAGGAGTGAAATAAAATCGTATTACCAAATGAATTGTAAGTAAAAAAATGGATTTTTTCGTTACTCATCAACAACGTTTTGCAAGCAGATTGCAATCGCAACTCGTTAATATAATTTTTGGATTATCCCACAATAATTAATCTTGATTAACAGAAATTGCAAATAAAAAATTATGTTCATAGCAATTAGTTATTTGATTATATAATGTACCTACCTATGAATGATTTCTTCATACAAATTTATAAAATCATTCAAAAATTCAGTTTTATTATCTACTGACTAAACTATTTAATATTTAAACAAAATAAAAGTAATTGGGAATTGTTAATTGTATTCTATTTACCAAAATGTGGTTAATTTATATGTATTATATCTATATACTGTGTGTGTAGTGAACAATTTGCTAAACATTAAATTACGAAGACACCTATTTATATTATGTTTGACAGGGATCCTTAAAGTGTTATCGAGTTTGATCTTGGATCTATCTACCCATTATGATTTATCAATGGTTACCTTTTTCCTATGAATCCCCCTTTTTTGACAAGCTATTTTTTATATATAGGTACATTCATGATTAGAGGTAATAATTGAATTATATACGTAAATGACGTAACATACAAAATATAAAATTAAATTTAACAAAATCTAATGTAGAAAACGCATAGTGCCTAGTAAATTTATCATCTCGAACCCAATTCTCAATCTATCATAATTCTAGTAGGTACCTATTTTGAAAACGAATGTATAAATAAAAAAATAATTTTTGATCAACATATTGACATATTAATCGAATTAATTGTTAAAACGTAGTTAAAAAAATAGCAATAAAATCACTCGAACTTATAGGTTGTATGAATATCTAAAAAATAAAAAATGAGTTGTTAAACTTAGTAAACACACTGTATATCTAGCTAATATTATATTATTAAGTAAATAAACTCGACGCATGAATATTGAGGTCAATTTATTTACATTTTTGAAAAATATACTCTAATTTAGCCATTAGCATGTAGTTAGGTAATCATACACACACAGGCACACGTACACACAAAATAAACCATGAGAAATTTTTTAAAATAATAATTGTAACATAATGGATAGGTTAAGAATTTAATTGTTGTGTAAATAATATAAAATTCCATCGTTTTCATGTCATTGTTATTACATAAAATATTTTATACAAAAAGCTTTTTAAGAAATGTTATGGTATTTTAAGTTATTGAGAGAGCAACAGCAGACCAATGCACTAAATTAAACACCTAATATTTGTGGAAGGCACTCGAAAGTATTGCAGTACATATTAATTAGCATAAGGTGGAGCATATGGTTGGTAGAATAATCGCGCAAAAAAGACATATTGCGACATGTCGCTATACATCCGAAAAACATACGGAACGACGGAATAAAAGAACAACATCCATCCAAATTGTATCTCATTTCATATAATACACTAAAAAATACGACATTTTATATTTCCTCCACCTACATTTTTATACCAAATAAAGGCATATGTATATCTGTGTAATTACAATACATAAAAGAAGACGAAGAAGAAGAAGATGATGATGATGAAAAAAAANAAAAAAAAAGGCAGTGTGGCAATTTGATTGATTGTTGAATTATTTTCTTTCGTGGAACTGAAAAATTGGATAATATGGTATGTGTGACATTCAAGGATGCAATAAATAAAACAAATCAGAACACACAAGTCGACTGTTAGTTTTGCGTTCTGTATTATCATTTCCTATTGAGGAATCTGCTGCTGTCAGATGTAGTAGTAAAGTATGTATGCTGAAGTGCAGGTTGAATAAGTAGCTTTCTTGTCAGAAGCGCGTACTTCAATCAGATGTTATTACTATACGTTAAAAAAAATTTTATCGTTTAAACTAGCAAACACAATGGTCCATATATTACGTCATAGGCGCAATTGTCTATGTCATACTCGTTCTTTTTTTATTTCATTTCTGGTTTTATTGACAGGCAGACGCCGACAATTAAAGGTCAAAAGGAAACACTATATCAATCACCATGGAAGAAAAAGAAAGCTCGAAAAAAAAGCTCATCTTAATATTGTTATTATTATTATTACACCTATACGTACGAGTATAGTATATGCACAGTACAGTAAAAGCCATTACTGGACGCGAAAGCAAACTTACAGCCACTTAATACATACTTTTTCTTTCTTCTCATTTCATTTCATTAGTGTTGCAAACCCTCTTAAAACTATCGTAAATCTAAAACCATGACATTTACAGCTAATTATCGATAACATTATGGGGTTGTACCACCTTACAAATTAACACAAAGAATTTCAGACATGTTTGCAACAAAAATACAACAACATTCCATTACAACACATACCCATACACATACATATATAGGTACACACATACTCATACACATTCACTAATTTTATATGAATTTGCATTTTAATGTTCAAATCATGTCTTCAGCATTTGTAATTTCAAATAGATTTAGGTGTTATAAGTGTATATGATTAACAAGATCATATAAAATTGCATAACTGGCAGACTCAGGGTATATCTACCTAAGAGTAGTAGGTAGGTAAAAGAAGGAGAAGAAAAAAACGCACGTCTAGTTGAATATAAAGTAGACACGATGCCAATGTTACAGTTCAATTAAACACAACTGTGATTCTTGATAATAATGTGCTTTATCAATTGTGTCAGCAATAAATACGCTCGGCGTTTCTATTATATGCAAATAATTGTTGTTCAAATTGTAACATACGGCCAGATATAACCATACATTACGTTACTACTATAACATTTATATCACATAACAAACAACAACCTTATAATAACAATTGCATTGTTTTAAATTGAAATTTTAATGGAAACTTATTAATTTATTTTATTACCTTCACACACACGTATGTCCCCAACCAAATAAATTCTGTTTGCTCTATAACTTTATCATGTTGCAAGAGAAAAGTCGTGTTATTCTCAAAATTAATACAAATGTATCCTATGTTTTATTTAAAATTGCCATCAGTCTTAATAATAATGCTGTGAGAAACCTATTTCTATGTTAGATGAGGATTTTCAGGAATTATAAAAATCGGTCTAGTTTTAAAAAATAAGAATTTTTTTAACTGAAGAAATATTATAACACAAATGATCAAAAAAATAGCTGAAGTAATGCTTAATTAGTACGCTTTCCTACAGAAACATCCACTATAATCCATTCAGAATTGAAATTGTAAAGTTTTTCCTACAGGAAAAGATCCTAGTCAAGCTTCAATTCAGTTAAATATTTTGCTGTTTATTTGAGTTGCCTAACAATTAAGATGTGTCTAATATAGTAGACAAGTAGACCAAAACAACTTATTAAATTGTATTTTTTTTAAATTCCTACTTCTTATAGTTTTCGCTGTGTAAATTTATTGTGTTTGATTTAGGAAGCGGCATGTGTGTGAAATGATTACAACTTTAGGAACATTTTTTAACAAGTAAATGTTACAAATCAGCAATTCCAGATTAGTGTCTTCCGAAAACTGAGGGATTCTACTATTTTTTTTGGTTATATGTAAGATTATATAAATTCTTTCAAAAAAGTTATTTTACGATACTTTTTGCATCAAAAATGTTCTATACATAAATTTCTACTGCTACTAACATAATATTTTTTTCGCTTTACAAGTTTATTTTGCAACCAACATCGTTTGTTAAATGATTACAAGTTTGAGAACACAAATTTTTAGTAATAAGTAAATGTTATAAATTAATGGAAACGGTGTTACATCATCTATAAATATTATTATAAGTTTATTAATTTATCAAATAGATTAGTTTGGAATTTAAAGTAACGATGTGTTAGGCATCGAACAAATTGCTTGCGTTTTACGAAAGGAAGTTTGAAAATGTTATTTGTACAGGTGCGCTTTCAAGAGCAATGTATAAACTTGCCTATGTGATTTATTTTGTCAAAGTGGGTTAAGTAAATTATAAATTTCCATAAATTATTCGAATATAAAAATTTATATCGTTAATTCTAGCATTTAGTTTGTTGGAGGATCATCTGGTTGCTTAAGACATGTAGGTATATCACAAGCAAATTAAGCAGAAAAAACAAAAATTAAAACGTTTAATTAATATTGAATGATTAATTAATTTGTCTGCACTTATAAAGTACGCATTTGCTATACCTAAAAAGAACAAGAAGAAAAAGAAGAAAAAGAAGAAGGAAAAAATTGCAGTGTGAGAAGTGTGCAGGTAAAGATGAATAGCTGTAAATAATTTTAACGTTGTTAGTTGGTTGGTTGTGTATTGAAAAGTAAAATGTATTATAAAAAATTTATTTTTGAGAAAAATAAAGGTAAAGGGGAATAGGAGAGCGCGTGGGCAGCTACATAAAACTAAGCTGTAATTATACGTATAAGTGTTTTAATTGTGAACGAACAGAGGTACGTGTTGTCCTATATGTCCAATGATGGAATGGTTATGATTGGGATGTTTTAAGGTAAGGAATATGCGTGTGAGCCGTCTGGTCCAGCACTCTCTTGGCTATGGTAATGTGAGAGAGGTGAAGAGGTCAGCGTGAGTCAAGAGCCGCGTACACGCGAGGTGAAGTCTTACATATAGTGCTGGGCATATGCCACAAACTATGACCTACTACAGTTTATCTAGGCTTATCAAGGAAATGGCGATTGGCGCTGGCTGCACTTTGCCGGAAACCTCAACACATACGATACGCTGCGCTTCTCATCTACGAAAAACGGACGGACGGACGATCAGAAACGCGCGTGCACTTGGACATAACCACCATACACGCGCTTTAAATATATACTCTTTCACCAATTGATTCTGTCAAGATTAAGAAATCTGATATGATTGAGCAATCACACGTGAATAGCTTATATTGCCACATCTTATCTTCACTTATTATTGATATCCATACACATATTAGAGACACCTCACCGATATGTCTACTCGAATTACCATTCAATGCCAATCAACAAACAACGCGAGAACACAACTAAACTAAATTAATCATAAAGAATAAATCTTTAGCGCCACTTCCTATTCCCAACCCCCAAATCTCAATAAATTATTTCAATGGTAAATATTTGATTCCGTTTTGAAAACTATCTTTACTTATTTACCTACTTATTTTCTTAAAATATAAGATAACAAAATTTGTACGCAGCTTTACTGCTAGGGCAAAGAAGTAATTCTTTTCTAAATTTACAAAATTACGTAATAAGGATAAGTTTTTCTCTATTTTTCAAAAATATGCGTTTCTAATAAATGCTGAATATATACAATTAAGCACACATCTATATGATTCAGAAAACCACAATTGGTCAAAGAATTAGGGACTACTAAAAATGTATAATATGTCGAAAGTGAGAATAATTTTTGATACGCATTTTATAACAATTTCTAGCAAACATCGGATACATATATGACTAAAGCTAATATTTTAATTAGTTTAAAGAAACAACTTAATTGGACCATTATTTAATATTCAAGGCTCGAAAATTTCTAGGAGAAGAATAGGTGGATAGATATTCTATATAGAATATAAATATTCATAGCGCTTGATTGTATGTCGTAGGAAAGTCATGATAATTAATAAAGTTAGCAAAACCATAAGACAGTTAATTATTCTGTATCAAAAACCAAAAACAACATCAACCGATAATAAAAGGTAACAATAAATAAGATAGCAAATATAGTAATAGTGACAAAGAGAGTTATTTATTGCGATTTTTGTGGTTTTTCAAAGCTGCAATAATTTCATTCATACGGTAAAATGTCAAGTGACAAGTATCTATATATCAACACTTGATAACTTTCAATTATTATTAATATTCTATAAAAATAATTTACGAAATTAAAAAATGATTTTCAGCTCACATTTAAGATTCCATAGATTAATGATTGGTTAATTAACTAAGTGATATTGATTGCATCGTGTATATTAAATATCCAGCAAAATTGTTATTTGAAATATTCGAAACTTGCCGAACAAAGTCATAACTTATTGGTAAACGATCGAATGGTAAAATTCTAATTAATGCATAACCGACGATCAAAAAATACATTTTTTAGCTTTTATTAATTTGTAAAATTCAATACCATTAATATTAAAATAAATTTTCTATAGATTTCGAAAGATAAAAGACATTAACAGCGAGATAAAAGCATTCGTTCGTTATTTAGTACGCTTCATCAAAAATTCCAATGTTTCACATAGAAAATTTTATGTGTTAGACATATTGTTTTTCGCTGCGCGCGCGTACATCATCAATTTTATAACATTAAATACATTAATAATTTGTTCAGGATCATTGAATTATTTATAAGTATATGTACATATCGCCTTTTACTTAAACAACACTCTTATATGTGTATAATATGTATTATTATTGATAAAAATTGTTGAATTTAACCCGTGCGATATTTGATGGAAAGACTTTCTGAAATATAATCCTTTGATATTTAAAGAGTAACATTTGTGTTTTGTTAGCTTTTCAAATTGGGCATTTACACAATACATATTATGAGAAACCGCATTCGATTTATAGCTTTTTCTTATAGATAGATACCTAGTCAATTTGAATTTTGTTAAGGTAGGAAAAATTTATTTTCAACTTAAAACTAATAGCACATTACTGTTTAACTAATTTGCTTATAAACTATACATATGGGTAAATGTTGATTTTAAGTAAATAATTGACATCATTTTATGTTACTTTAAATAATTTCGACTTGTAGTTACTTGTTTTCGCATAAAATTATAATTTTGTTTAACTTGAAGAAAATTTATTTTATACTAACTTCAAATTAATAGCACATTTACATTTGACTTAATAACTAATTAATTTATAAACTATCCATATAACTTACTATCTATAGGTAGGTATATTAAATAATTGTTAAAAATTAAAAAATTCTACTTTCAGATTTTTCACGTACGATTCTACTTGAAGAAATATATTTTAAACTAAAAATTGGGTTGGCAATTAAGTAATTGCCGCTTTTAGTTATAAATGCTTTTCACTCCCATTTTTAAGATATCCGTAAATGTTGTCATCTTTTTCTTCTTATATGTTAGCTGTCATCATAACCTCACTTTTAAGTTCATTGCGTAGATATTTTCTCAAATTGGTTTTTTACCTGAATAATAATATGGAGTGCTAAAAACGAATATTTTCGCCATATTTTGTTTTATGATTTCTGTAAAGGAAAGAACGCAGTGCAAGCCGCAAAAAAATTACGTATCGTGTATGGTGATGAAACCCTTAAAGAAAGTTGACGCCAAATTGGTTTGAAAAATTCCGTTCTGGTGATTTTTCTCTTAAAGATGACCAACGTTAAGGACGACCAGTTGAGCTTAATGCGGATGAAATCAAAATCATCATCAGAAAGATGACAAAAGGATATCAAACAGAATGGAAAATACTTAATAGATTAAAGTTCTTTCAATTACAAAGAAAAGCTCTTATTTCTTAGAGTAAATCGGCAATTACTTAGTTGCCAACCCGATAATATACTCCTATTTTTTATTTAAAGAATTAATTGTTACAATTTCATGTTACTTTAACAAAGCTTCAATTGTTTTGCGCATAATATTTAATTTATGAAGTTTTATTAACTATAAAATTAATATCGCATTTATATTGAATTATCGTCATTTCGTGTTACATTTCAGCTTAAGAAAATTTAAATCTAAACTTGAAATAAATAATACACTTAAGATTTAACTTGGAAACTAAACTATTTATAAATAACGCAGAAATATGTGTTGACTTTAAATAAATAATTGTCATCATTTGATGTAACTTTAAATAATTTACACGTACTTAAAATATTTATAATATACTATTTAATAAAGCTAAAGGCATTTCTATAAATTTATAAATAATTTATGTATCTCTATAAGTAACATTTATATTTTAGAGATACTATTTTAATGCGGTTGATATGCGCAAAATATTAGCATATTTATATGTTTGTGTTTGTGCGAAACGATATTGTAAAAAGTTTTATTGTAAAATGATGGAGTATTGTAGTATTTAATAAAATCACGCCCGATGCCAGAGGATGCACTTTCTCATTGGATTAGGTCTATAATCACGTGTGTATAATAAATACACCTGAAATCAAGTGATTTTCACACTGCGCAATCACGGATACTAAACATTATATAGGTAATTAATATTATAAGTAGACATATTATAAAAACAGCCTGTCATACGTTTTCAGCTATAGAGTGTGTTCCTTTATTAATGCTCAAACGTTTACAATAATAAAAAAAATAATCGATTTATGACTAAAAATATCTTGCAAACATTTCTCTCCAACCATTGATGTCTAATTACGTTATTGGTCGCTTGATTATTCTATAAATGGACGTTTTATTTCATTTAATGACTTGCATAATTGATGTCCCTTTTCAATATGTATATATACCTATATGTATTCGCATCACCATTTTTAATTGTTTTTATCAGAATATGTAAAATAATACAAACAGCGCTGGCTTAATGCATTATGATAAGGGAATATAACGCAACACGCTAATTGCTTTATTAAGCATTAATTAATTCTTGCACTTCATCTATAAATATCAGTTGCATCATTTTTTGCTGCCGCTAATGTATTCAATAATGTGTGAATATATTTTACAACTTTTAATTAAGAAAAAAATTGTGCAATTTTAATAATATGTATGAATACACGGGTCTTTTGTTGTCGATTAGAAATAAAAAAAATGATATAAAGTTTACCTTCATTATTTAATTAATCGATGTTTTCAAGCTATGAATATTAATAAAATATTAGTTATCAGTTTTTTAAATAAAAAATATTTTTGCTACAAACGCTTATGGGCAACGACTTAAATTATAATTTATATTATAAACTAATAAAAACAACGTTGCCGCCTCCGCAAGAAAAGCAAGGTAGTCAAAACAATCAAATGAATTGAAATGGCACTTCATACAAGCGGAAGATAATAAAACTCCCGGTTTGTTCAAAGCTTTTTGTTGACAGCAAAAAAAGTGTCGACGGAGGCGGCGAGTGTAAAGGAGTCATCAGTGAAGGCAAGTGATGTAAAAACTGGAAGAAGTCCAAGAAACTAACGGCAGCGGGAAATAATAACGGAAAAAAAGACGTCATCACTGCAGGAAAAGAAAAAACATGTTTTACCACCCACTCATAGAAAAAATATAAAAGATTATGGCCGCCCCAAAATCACCCTCAATAACAATAAAAGTCGGTCAAATGAAGAAGCAAGAACTACCAAAATCCAAAAAGCAACTAAAACAATAATGAAATCTGCAGTAAAAAACCGCAATTAGCAAAAATGTACAATATGATATGTGTATATGTCCAAAACATTGCAGTTTATGTTAGTAATATAAAAATATTTGAAATGTGTAGTTTAATTCCGGAAAGTGTCGGAGGAGGCGGCTGATAAAAAAAGTCATCAGTGAAGGCAAAGGATGTAAAACCTAGAAGAAATCCAAGAAACCAGCGGCGGCGGTAAATAATAACTAGAAACCAGAGCCACCATCACTGCAAAAATGAAAAAAAAACATGTTATACCACCCCACTTATAGAAAAAATACAAATATTGGGCGCCCCAAATTACCTTCAAAAACAACAAAAAACGGTCAAATGAAAAAGCAAGAACTACTAAAATCCAAAAAACAACTATAAGGCAATAACGAAATCTGCGGTAAAAAAAACTGCAATCACCAAAATTGTACGATACATTTCTGTTTTCTCTGATAATGGCCACCAAATTTTGCACATTGCAGTTTATTTTAGTCATATGAAATCATTTTGAATGTGTGCCAGAAAAGGCCGCCGCCATCAACGAATAAAAGGCGGACAAAACGGTCGCATCAACAAAAAACAATCAAACGCAGCAAAAACATCAAGAAAAATATAAATTTTCGCTAAGAATTTGTTATATGAGTTTATTAGAAATCGTTGCCAATCAGCGATAATCGCACAAGCAACATCCACACAACTAGCAATTAATTTAACATCAATTTTTAATTTCTACTTATGTTATTTATGCATTTATAAATATAAAAAAAATATTACAATTGAGTTTTTATTGATATTATTACTATTGTTTGAAATTATCTTAACCACAAAAAATCAATTTGCATTTACATTACTTGTCGTAATTAAAGATTTTATTTAAAAGCTTATTTCACAATTAAAAATATATAAATAATAAATTAAATGTTTTATTATAACCAGGTGGAAAAATTACAAAACATGCAACAAAATGTGTAGTGTATGTATTTTTTCAAACATTTCATAGAAAATTATTGAAATCTTCCGCCTAGCGCGCTTTTATATAAATTAAAATTACAAACACATTACATGTTAAGATTCATTTCAGATAAAATCCATTTATAGTTGTCTTATTCTTCTCCTTCGCGCGCGCGATAAAAATTCGCAATCGTTTGCAAGATGCTTAATAAGAGGAACTTGCATAACACAATTTTAAATAAGGCGGCTGAGTTTATTTTTCAATTTAGAAAATTTAGCAACTCTTTAAGAACACACACACACAACATATATATACGTGGGCTAGTAAATTGTTGCTAATGCCTACACTAATTTAACAACAATAACGGAAAACATTAAACGAGAACACAAAAATATTTGTACAATGTAGAAAAAGCGTTTTAAGTACGCAATTAGCGGTATAATTATAATATAAATTAACTCGGAAAAAGAGCAACGACGCATTTATTAACTATAATTTTAAAATACATCCAAAATGATTTAAACAAACTCGTTGATTATCATCTCTCTTAAACGGCGTTTATCTTTTCGGTAGTTTTTTTACAACAACAACGTTCTGTTTTTTTTTTCATCTCCATCTCTATGTTGTAGTATTATACTTAAACAAATAATCATCAAGCTCGCTAAAAATCTAAGAAACGAATTTCGGTAAATATTATACAATTGCGCGTTTTTTGTTCGCTGACAATACGTTTAAAATTATTTCAATATTAATAATGATGATGTGTGAAAAACATGTAAAATGTTTGTACAGAAAACCTCACCTTAACCCAAATATGTACTTAACATATTATATAATCCTTACATATATATATATATGTAGTATGCCTTTTTTTTCTTTAACGAAATATATGTAATTTGCTCTGAAAAATTGTGCGATATCATTACAACAAATTAGAGAAACAAACGTAGTAAATTAATTAAATAAATGCGTCGATTACACACAATAAAAGGCAACAAAAATCGTGTGAATAAGTTTTTTTGCTTAAAAAGATGTTGCACAAACATTATTATATTGTTTAATTGTTTTTGTTTTGTTGTAATTAAACAAGATTTTTTAGGTCAATTTTCATTTTCATTCCACAAAGAATAAACGAAAGAAAAAGTTGTGAATATTAAAATTGCATTCAAGTAAACGCTTACCGTTTCAGACCATGGAATTTTTCCTTCAGAATAAAAATGCTTACTTCCGAAAGAAAGTGTAATTAATTATGTTCGGTTACTTAATCTAATATAGTTAAATTTAAGAAAAACCAAGAAAAGTGGACATAAAAGTTTGCTACTGTCGAAGATGCTCTTATGGCAAAATGCTGATTGATTTAAAATTAACATTTTTATAATATTAAATATTCGTATTTCATTTTTATATTTTAGAAAGAAAGATTAACTAGATATCGACAGCAAATAAAAATGCTTTTTATTAGACTGATATCTATTATTAATGCAAAGTTTATAATAAAACGCAATTT
>JARJDW010016374.1:0-12536 GCA_030264715.1 Adinopsis sp. GC000173 | reverse complement strand
AAACAAGTTTTGATTACCTATTATTATTAAATAATAACGGTTGTGCGGAAAAACACGATTGAAATTTACATAAATATGTATTTAAATTAACTTTTACCGCCATCAAATTTATTTATATACGTTGCTATTTTTTTCGCAAATCCATATCAAAAAAAACTTTGACGCATTGATTACATCTCAATTATAGATTGTTTGCGGATGATGGCACCACACAAATTGTGCTGAAAAACAAGATGCTGAATAATTAGTTATCTATCGACACTAATACCTATAAAAATATTTTTAACTTTTTTTCAATTCAATGCATTGATTAAATCGAGTTATTAGTCATTAAATATTTGCTGTAATGGTTTGAGAAAAACTGACAAAATCACAAATTGTGCTGAAAAGATGCTGAATAATTTGCTTTCTATCTACACACTATGAAAAAATATAAATATACAGCGAATTGATTTACTGATTTTTAAATATTTACTTTGTTTTTTAATTCGATGCATTGATTAAATCTCAATTATAGATATTGTTTGCCGCTAATGTCATAAATTGCGCTGAAACAGCCGACAAGAGTACATGTATGAATAATTGCTGATCCATCTGTGCTAATTCAAAAATATAAATATCTAAATAGCTCTAATTGATTTAATTATATGACAAATATTTGCTGTAATGCTGACAAGATCACAAATTGCACTGAAAAGATGCTGAATAATTTGCCAATTTATTTATTATTTAAATATTCACTTTTGCAATTAGTTATTTCCTTCAGTCGTCAGTTATATTTGCTGAAATGGTTCTCTTAAGCTAAATAATTAGTTGCGCTAATACGAAATCGATTAATAAACATATTTTAATTGATTTTTATTTAAAAATATAATTGATTTAATTATTTTTTACAAATTTTGCTGTGAAAAATGCTAAATAATTTGCCATCTATCCACTCAAATGCAAAAACATAAATAATTATTAATTTTTCTTTCAGTAGTCGCCACTTTTATTTGCTGAAATTGTTCTCTTAAGCTGAATAATTAGTTGCGCTTATACAACATCGATAAATAATTGATTTTTATTTAAAAATATATTTCATTTAATTATTTTTTACATTTTGTGTTGGTGGAAAAATGCTGAATAATTTACCATTCATCTACCCAAATGCAAAAATATAAATAATTATTAACTTTTATTACATGAAATGATCCTCTTAAGCTGAATAATTAGTTACCCCAATGCGAAATCGATATATAAATATCTAATTGATTCTTATTTTAAGATGTTCGTTTTATTTTTACTTTTCTACAGCTTACCCCATACTAACAAAACATCAATAATATCATTAAGCGCATCATATTTATTTCATGGCAGTAGCGTAATTCGCTTTTTCAAAGACATGAAAATAATAACGTAACGTCTTTACACAATATAGTAGATACGGTGGGATAGAAATATCATTTAGTAGCTTAGTTGTTTTTTTTTTCATCGTTTTTGTTGTGTGTTGCGTTTTAATCAAACATTTCTAAATCGTAAAATTTGCATGCAATGAAAATGTCATTTCATAAATATAATTCTTTTGCCGTTCGTTGTTGTTGATTTTTTTATTATTATTTTTTGGCCAACAATAAAATTGGTTGCGCTTTTTCTACTAAAATAAACAAAACGCGATGCTTTTACGTTTATTGAAAAATGCACTGAAAACTTGCTTGCGCTGCTAACTCAACAAAATATTTTTTTCTCTGTTCGTGTGTGTTGATGCAAAATCTAATGTAATTACATAGTTTTTATTGCCCCGCACATTAAATTGATTAGTATGTCGCACAATTCCACGAAATTTGATGAGAGATTTCATCTGCGCTGATGCGACGAGGAACGACGAACAAAACGTGAAAGAAAAAAAAACGTGTGCGCGCCACCGAATTCACTTTTTAATGTGATTTACGAGTGCCGCTGTAAGTGCGAATAACTTCTATTTCACGCCGTTATAAATCGCAGATGGAATGAATGATGCGACGTTAATGAGACGTTATTTTTGAAATATTTCAGCGCGACGTTATTAATTATGATACTACGGTACGGCGGAGTAGGACGGTATGGCTGCTGGCGGACATACGGGATGATGATGATGGGGCAACGTTCCGCCGGAAATATGGACGTGACATTGTTAGCGGGAGCGCATGCCATTAGCCGAGCGTTGCGTTGCATTGCGTTCGCAGACGACAAACGTCCAAATGCGCCATTATTACAATCAGTTAGAAATAAATAATTTAAAAAAATATATTATTTTCGGGAAATTAATTAATATAAATACATAATTATTGTGGTGACTACACGGGACTCCTTAATTCAGTATTACCTGTCTACTTCCAATAATTTTCAAAATTTAAGGTCAAATTAACGAAAATTAAGATTATTAATTATTTTGGTGACCGTATTTTTCATTCGTGATAAATACTTGCCAGAAATTTTAAGGTTTTCGCATATTCATTGTGTAATTTTTATTTTCAGCCACAAATATTCTGTTTTTTAGTTGTTTAAAGTGCAATTTAATTAAATCGAGGCAAATGATAAATATTTTTATAAATTTTATTTAAGCAACAAATATTTTTATATTTTCAATTATTTATAAAATAAAATAGTTAAATTAATCATTTAAATTGATTGATTTCTAAATTAAGCCTGGCCCATTCACCATTATCACATTACTGACTTATTAAAAGCATTAATTAATCAAAGCCAGTGATAAAAATTTTTGTTTAAACAACAAATTTTTTCACATATTCAAACATTTATAATATAAAATATATTAATTAAATAATTAAAAAGCTTAATTTGTAAATTTATACCCCGCGTCCACCATAATTGCATTGCTATATGAGAATTGAATTATTTTTTACAATAACATTAAATAAACACAAAAAAATTAATTAATTAATATAATAGACTAGACGCTTCCATATATTTGTTACAATCATCAAATTGATAGAAAAAAAAAATTAATGAAAATTGTTGATAAATAAACATTCTGGTCGGGAATGCGTGGGTATGCATTCCATTGCCGGACGATATTTTCCCTCCCCCCGTACTACAAGAAATTTTCATATTTTCTACCATCTAGTATAGTATAAATTTAGTTGCATGTTATAAAGCGGTAAGCAATTTCCTCCCGCGCTTATTTTTTCTACTCTACCACCACCACCACCACCCGACGATATCTTTTCATGTCAACAATTTATTGGTCTCGTTGCAATATGTTAGCTCGGAGAGAGAGAGAGGTGGGAAATTACATCATCCGAGGAAATGTGCCGACAAGGAGGAGAGCGGCGTAGTTTAAGTCAATATTATTAAACGTCAAAAGGCGGTAATTAATTGTTGGTCGATTGAATGCGAGTAGCAAGCAGCAGCGCACATATATACGTATACGTGTACGTGTATATACGCTGCTGCTGCTCCCAGTTTATGTCTGAGACGTTTTACCTTTTAAACGTTTGTTAGCGTTATCGTCTTTGACCCTAATCTAGCTTAAAATTGGCTTATCCCGATCGCATCCTGTTCTATCACGATGTTATCCCGCTTATAATTTGAGTTTAACCGAATACCTTTTGCTACTACAATTGTATTACTTCTTATCTGGTCGCTAAGCCTTCTAATTCCCCACATTCGATGTTTTTTTCTACATCTTCTCCATCTCCTTTACAAAAAGTTGTTTTTGCAAAAGTGCAATATTAATACAAAAAAGTAATGATGTTGAAAGATCATTTATGTCTAACAAAGTGGATTATCCATAAAATAAAAGCAAAAAGCCGAAATGAGTGAGAAAAAAAGGCTAGAGATCCTAATGATACTCTACTACACTGGCATGATTTAAGTATAACGATTAGGTTTTGTGTGTGTGTGTGTTTTTTTTTGTTGTGCCACATTTATTTGTTTGGAAAAAAAAACACGGACAGACAAAGAGAGAGGCAAATTGGGCACACACACAATCACCTCAGACCGTTGATCAAACTGCGTGTCTACCTGCACACGTCTGTCCCGGGCGTGCGACATAAAATCCGGTAAAGCATCGCCTCTCGTAGCTAGCTAGTTGGCTTCATCTGGCTATAGCCACCGAGCCAGCCACTCATTCTCTAAAGTTATAGGCAAAGTTGTGCACAGCCACTTCCAGACCGACTAATGAAAATTAATGCGGTGCGAGATATTTAATTCATATGGCTCTGCTGCCATCAGCTCCCGTTCCTTCATTCGCTATTTCCCTAGCGCGTTGATAATTTATTCGCGCGCACAAAAAAAATAATTTCAATTTTTATTATTTGAAAACTATTGTGTGCTACAGTTAGTTCTTACAATGGCGCGAACGAGAATTTAATTAAATGCCATAATTTAAATAATATTAGCATTCATTCGACGACGCACAATCCTTTTTCGGAGCAGCAGCAGCAGCAGCGCGGTGCGGCGTTCCATTCATGCCTAAATGAATAAATATTTTTATATAAAATCCACCTACTAATGGCGTTTTAGCATAATTTTATTTTACCTAAATCGTCATGTGCTCCCAAAAAACGTAATCCGAAAAACGAACCAGGCAGGCGAATGCGAAAAAAAGGGAGAAGAAGAAAAAATGCCGCTTTTTTGCTATTTCAATTTAACGTGCAGGAGGAGACGAAGAAAAAGTTTCAAGTTACTTCGAACTATGAAGAATTAATACAGTTTTCCTTGAATACTTTTCAACTCTTAACTTGTTTTGACTTCCTTATATTCAATTAAGTGAATCTTTTAGCATCCGCACGCGCCCTCTTCTTCCTTTCGCTTTTTCTTTCTATGGTTGGGGCGCTCTTTTCATACCGAGAGACACTCTTTCACTCGGCGTTGCAATGAATCGATGAAATAATTGACATTATTTGAGACATACTAAAAATATCAAAATAAGATTTAAACAATTGTCGTAGAGTTTTAAAATGAAAAGTGAAAAATCAAAAAATAGAGAGTTTCTTTTAAATATAACTGGTTTTTGCAACAAAAATCCCTCTGCCATCTAATATCTCAAAACTTACACCAAAATTTTACTTTTTCTTACTTTACTCTCTTTTGATACAACACCCTTTCAAACAATCGATAGTAATTGATTTTTTTTTCACATATAATAAAAATATAGAAATAAGATTTAATCCTTTGCTCTTTACTGTCACCCATAAAGGCCACAATCAGGTTTTGACTTCAAGTGAGTATATTCATTATAAGTTTGACAATGGTACTGATATCTTTTCTTAGGAGTACCTTTTACAAGAAGTGTATATTTTCAACCCTTTTTGGCTAGCAAAAGAGGTGATTCAGGGAGAAACAGACTTTTTCAGTTAAGATTTAAACAATTGTAAGCTAAAGCCTAAAAGAATATGCAAAAAATTTAAATCTAAAAATTCCTTCGGTTCGATTGATATTATATTTAATATAACGTGCCAGTCAAAAGACTCACATGCACATTTTGCGTAAATAAGATTAAGGACACACACACACAAAAAAAATTCAGCCGCTGCGCTGCTTATATATACATCTTGATGTTAATATTATGTTACACGCTGACAACAATTTTTATTTTCTAGTAAAAATTCAACGACGAAATTTTCTGGATATTTAATCAAAATGTCAGGCGTCACCTTATACCTCTACCTACCTACACCGGCGTATGAAAATTTATTTCTATAAATTTATATGACATTCCGCCTCCACCTGTTTGAGAAATAAACTTTTAATTTAAAAAAACAACAACACAACATCTGAATGTGTTTGTGGTAGGGCGGCAAAAAAAAGTTGTTGTAAAAGCGCGCGCGCGCGATAAATTTTGATTTTAGCTTATTGCAATGCACCGCGCAATAATTTAATGTGCGTGACAGTCTTTGTGTTAAAAACACAAGTGCCAACAAATACAAATGCTTCTTCTTAATTGGTAGCCGATTTATTTCATTCCCATTTTCCATTTCATTAATTAACATGCGGCATGCTTTTAAACACATACAACTTCAGCAGCCACCTTAAATCTATATCCAAATTACATTTACAAAACGGCACGGCAGCGGCGGCGGCTAATTATTGAATGCTGCATTTCATTGTGTTGCATACATCCGTGAATGATAAATGTGCAAAACGCGCTGCAGCAGCAGCACCAGCACCCAGCGTTTTTATAAGCCGTTTTATAACATGACAAATGCATCGCATCATTTATTCAGAGATCCGAAAAAAATAACATTAAAGTAAAAACAATGGATGTCTTTTAGTCAATTTTACGTGCAATTTCACGCTAAAAGTGAAACAATTTATTTCGACAAGACGCACTCACAGTCTCTATCTAGTTAATAGGACTGATTAGTTTACTATATCTACTCAATGGGAAGATAATTGTATACGCATATATATTTTCAAAGACACTTCAAGTTAATAAAGCTAATTGCCTCTTATACTACAAGTTAACACACATCTACAAATATTTTATATCATTGACTTTATTAATTAATATTTTACTGGAAAAAACCGATTATTTTATATTTGAATCATAAAAAATTGTTTTTTTTTTTGACTGCAAGTTAATAGATATACATATTTTTTTGTTTCGTCTAAAAAAACTGATTATTTTGTGAAAAAATGTTTACTTAACTAATCGCAATATTTTTTTAACTGAAAACTTGAATATTTTATATTACTCTTACATAATAATTTAAAATTATTTAAAACTTATCATTTTTACATGAATCTTATAAAAATTTATTTGTTTATCTTTAAGAACTGATTATTTTATGGAAGAATTTTAACTTGAATCGTAAAAATTCATTAATTTAAATCAAAAAAAAATTTGAGCTTTATATAATAATTTGAAATTATTTAAAACTGAGCATTTTTTTACATAAATCGTAAAACTTTATACATTAATTATTAAATGTTAAATTAAAAAATTGAAATGTATACGTAAAAAGCTTCTTGCGTTGATAAAATTAATTTAATTAAGATAAAAGTATTCCATTAATAAATAGGTACGCGATATATGTAATGCAATTTGAAGATCTTCATATCAGTAAAACTATTTACTATAAGTTAAGTTCATCATGTTGCAAGGGATAAAGTTTATAACTCGAACAATTTTGCAAGATGATGCACATGTACAAAAGACTAATGTGAAAAGTTATTTCGCAAAAATAAATGTAAGTAAAAAAGTATTAGAGCGCGCAGGCAGGCAGTTCATTTAAAAAATAATATCTTCTAGCTGTGCACTGTTATAAAAATACTTTCAACTTTTTTACTCTTTTTATTTATTTCATTTTATGTATTATGCTGTATGTACCTACTACTATCCATGGGAAAAAAACTAGGCGGTAATAAAAATACACACATATAAGTAATGGATTTGTAAATATTACATTCGCACTTTATTAAAATAAACTTTTGTGTAAATTTGCATACTTGCAGGCGCCGGAACGCATAACAAATGAATGTTTTTCCATATTACAACTTTTTTTGGGGCGAAATGTGAATATGGATTAATAAAACAGATTATTCAGTATGGACCATATGGTACCGGAGCACATACACACATACACTCATTCGTCGTTCCTCCTCGCCGGTTTTTTTATATTTCTAATACAATATTTCCTTTCTCTCATGAGAGACGGATTTTTCGCGCGCTCGCGCTCTCTCTCTTTTTTTTTGGCAAGTCGAATGAATGTCGGTAATTGTGAGGTTGGTTCAGGTGGTGCGGTTTAGTAATTTTATATTTTCTATTACTGCGCGCCGTCGTGATTTGTTGGTGGAAAATGTAAAATTTCACTCGCGCTAACAATGCGCGTTCGAATTGAATGTTTTCGGCATCTGCTTTTAATACGTTTTCTTTTTTGCATTTTCCTTCGGCAAAAGAAAAGAAATCATCCGATGGATGAGGATTTTTTGCGTCTTTATTAATTCGCGCGCTCAAACAAAGACGCCGCCGCCGCCTTATAACATAATTAACACGCTCGCAAATCGTTTTTTCATTGCATCGTATGAAATATCATTTAGATTTTAGTTTTGTTGTTAGGAGTAGTAGATGGGGGAAGGATGGTAAATTTGTAAACATGAAAGTTGGAAGATTAGCAAATGAGGATTCCGGACTAAATGCGGTGCGATTCTAATTGCTTTGTTAAGCCACCACGCCACTTAACTCATCTAAATCTACAACACATTTACAGCACAACCAAATATACACTTTTATTTATTTCCGACCCCATTTTCTTTAAACGCAGTTTAATGAAATTGCTATCGCAATTCGGGGCGCACACATTTAAATCCTACCCTAAACGAGGAAAGAAAATTGATACTTTAATTGACAGTAAACTGATACACATTAACTAATATCAGAACAAATTAGTTTAAACTTAGTTTAAAAAATTAAAAATTACCAGCGTTGATGATTGCTTATAAATATGCTAAAAATGAGATTTAGTTAGAAAATTTTTTTAATAAATTTTTAAACAAAATTTTATTTGTCTTCTATTTGTCATTTATTTTAAATTTATTTAATATGTCCAAAAATGATGCACATTAACTAATATCAGAACAAATTAGTTTAAACTTAGTTTAAGATATGAGTGACTACTAAAAATTCTACAATTATTAAACTTAGATTAAACAAATCGATTTTTAACATAAAAATATATTCAACATGTCAATAAAGAACATACCATAACTAAATCAGCATAAATTAGTTTAAACTTAGTTTAAAAACAATTTATTAATGAAACAGCTTAAAATACGTTAAGCTGTTAAGGTCGTCGAAGTAAGATCAGCACGGCACCGCAAATCGAGCCCTGCATTTTGATAGATTGCGAACGTCAACAAGCCGTTACATGCCTATTACAAGGACCATTTCGTTATTAATATTATGGCAACGGCTTGTAATTGTTGCTGCTTGCTGTTGCAATCAATGCAAACGCTGTTTATTGTTGGTGTTGTTGTGTGTGCATCAAAATTTATATCATCAACAATAATTCACTGCGCAAAAAGTTTTTTTTGTTTCGCCTTTATAAACCACCACCACCACTTATCGAATTCTTTATTATGATAAATTGTAGTCTTGATAATAATAGCGCATTGATCTATCTATGCTGATAGCGCATAACAAAACAAAACAATACGAAAAATTTAACGAACTAAACGTGCAGGCAAATCGATAATCCGTATCGTAATTAATAATATCGAAGCAATTTTAATATAGGAAATAACTCTTTCAGTCGGTTTCAGTCGTTTCGACTCTCTATGTGTGTTCGATTGTTTTAAATCGAAATAAAAGATCGGGAGCGAGGGCCAATAAAACAGTAGTGATTCTCTTTAGGAAAATAAATGTGAATGTGTATGCGAAAACTAATTGAACACCACACACATTCGAATTTCGAAGCGTTGGAATTTTGGGCAAAGATTTTTTTCTGCTTTATTTATTTCTTTATCTCTCCAACTGGCGCGCGCGCGGATTGTTAATTAAACGGTAACGTGATATTATTTGCGATTTGCCAACAACACAACAACGTACCGAGGCGCCATTTAGCAATTCATTAAATAAATTTGCGTCAAGCGCAATTAAAAAGGCATTTTTTTCTCTTTTTCTCGCTTTCAAGTGCAGCAGCAGCAGCAGCAGCAGGAATTTAAATCTATAGGTGTGTTTTCGCACGCTAGGAAAATTAAATTAAGCCGCACACATACACACAAACATTTTTTCAGCGTTAGGCATGCATATATTCATACATAGAATTAAAATATCATAATCAACATGTGAATTAACATTAAAATGCAATCAAGGGCCGGCGGACTCGTTCATTAAACGTAATTAGATTTATAACATTGCAATAAAGATAAGCGCGTGCCGTCGATTAATTAATATACCTACACACAATTTTTTTTATTTAAATTACGTTTAATTGCAGCAACAACAATATATGCAACACCTGTGTGTGTCAGGAATTAAAATAACAACAAAAAAAATATAAAAAATAAACGTAAACAAGCGCGCGCGCGAGCGTAAAACTTTTCTCATATCGCTCGGTGAAACTAAAGAGCGCGCGCGGATGATATTAAATCAGCGAATTTTTGCCGCCGCAATGGAATGCAAACGAATGCATTATAAATATGTATGAAGTGGAGGAATAATTTTTTTTTTCTACACACAAAAAGTATAAGTAAAAACTCACATGTGCGTTGACGAAGGAGGAGGATGCCTGCGACCAGCTGCGACGCTCCTCCGAATTTGTGGCGGACGGTGCCGGACTGGTCGGATAGAACAGCACGTGCTTCTCCCCGGTCGACGGTTGCTGATAAACGCTTTGAGCGCGTCCGACTCCATTCATGTATAAATCTTCAGTCGGCATTTGAACGACGACCAAGAAGACAAAAACGAGCGAACGAACTGGCGATATAAATATATATATATAGCAACACGACGAGGAAATTAAATTGGATATTGAAATTTTGTTGTTGTAGGAATTGTTGTTGTGATTGTTGATGTTGATTGCATTTTGAAGCGCGCGTATTTTATATATGTATATATATATATAGATATATGTTTGTATATAGTTGAATTCTCTTCGTGTGTGCCCCGGCGTCCGTTGACGAACTGAACGCGATCCGGAATATTTTCACGTGAGAGCGCAAAGTTGCGCCCGCTACTACAACACGGCGGGATGTGAACGCAAGCGCACCGACAGCCAGTAATAGGATACATTCTTTCCATGTACAAGATGATGAATACAAAAATAACACAAAAAATAATATATATAAACGCAACGTATCTATAGTATAATAAGAAACCTAGCTAGGCAAAAACAAAACAATATCGGCGCGGGCGCAATTATTTATTCGGCAATGCGGTAATTAAACTGATTTATCGCCATATTATTAGCGCTGATGTATTATTTTACAGAAGCGTACAAGACGCAAACTTAATAATAATAGAGAGACAATTTGTGTGTGTGTGTGTGTGTGTATGTCTGGGTGCGTTCGTTTCAGTTAGTTTTTGTTTATTACCATCACCATATTATTTCAGCAAGAAACACCACCACCCTTGAACTTAAATTATATGACACTTGCAATTAATTGCTTTAATTAGTACTAGTACGAATTCTAATCTGCTGCTATGCTGCGTGTTGTAATTGTATGGTGACGGATAAATTTAATAAAAAAAAGGTGAAGCGATTAAAAAATTTAGGCATATATTTAAAAAACTCAAAAAGTGAAAGATATTTTATGTAAAATTTAAATTTATTAAGTAATTTAACAAAATTTAGGAGTACCATCTGCGCACAAATAATATCATAACGTTATTTTGCTAAAAAGTTTGAAAATATTTTAAATATGTGCAATCATTTTCAAGAAATTAATTTAACAATGAATTTCTAAGTGGGTGCTCCGAAAAATTTCAAGCTTTTTTTAGTAATTTTGAGTCCACTTGAACCAAAAATTTTCTATAGTTTTTTCTTTGCGTGCAGTGGAAATTTTTAATAATTTCTTGTTTGATTCTTCTTTGATCTTTGACATTTTCCATGAAATTTTTTAGCGACTTTCATCAAATATGACAAAAAAATAGAGAAGAACTTTGTTCTTGAACGTTAAATCGTGCGAGTTTAGACAAACTTGTCGGACCATCTACGTATTTTAGATAAATAAATTTAATTATCAATGAATCAAAATATTTTAGTTGTAAAATACACAAATGAATCTAAATATGGTTCATGCGAGATGTAATATTTTAGATAAATACTGAATAATAATAAAAAAACAATTACATCAATCGAATATTTAATTTCGCTTCGTGTCGATGTAGTGATCGATTAAATTTCGTTCGCAAATTAGAATCGTATGATTTAAATGTTGTATTGCGAGATTTATTAAAATAGAAACTCGCGCGCGCTCGTTCGCTAGCTGCTGAAACGATTTCGTTGTTTCAGAGCTATATAGTTATAATTTATAGATTATTGCAACATCACGTAGACGAATGAGAAATTATTCTACATACAACTTTCAGCAAACCGAAGCTCTAAATGTTTTAAGTGATAGAAAATTTACCAAAACTGTTAGAGAACTCGATGTGTATGTGTTATATATGGATGTGAATGTGTAGTAGTGAGTGTGCTTTCACAAACTAAACAAATTAAAGTTTATTTTAACACAATAATATATTACAACATGCGACTACAACTAATAATTGCCGTCGCTTTTCATATGTATATATTTTATCATCTCCTCCTTATCGTTATTTGGCTCGCAATTAATAGCAGTAAAAATGATTAATGATTGTGTACGCGATTCGCTTTACGACCGTGCATATGCTAAAAAATCACGCATAACAACAAAGCGACGTCAAATTATCTAAGAAACAATTAAAAAAGGTTTACAAATTAATATTGGCCGACTAAAAAATCGTTCAGTGACTTAAAAACCGCATGACAACAACATAAAATCAATGAACTACGAAATTGCTGCCGCTCCTCCTTATTGTTATTGCGATCGTAATTAATGGCGGTAACGATGATTAATGATTTCGC
>JARJDW010016370.1:0-25422 GCA_030264715.1 Adinopsis sp. GC000173 | reverse complement strand
AAAATAACGGTATATAGGTATTATTAGAGCCAGAGGCGTCGCAAAATTTATCAGAAATAAATGTTTAGTGTTCTAAATTATTTTTTAGCATTTTCACGACTCTTAAACCTAAAAATTTTAATGCGTTTTTTGCGTGGAAATTCTCTTCAGATATTGCTTTGATCTTTAAACTTTTCCATATTTTTTTTTAGTAATTTTCATCAGAATAACGCAGTTCTTGTTGTTTTCGATAAAAGTCCTTAGACATTTTGATAGAAAATTCCAAAATTTAAGAGACGTGGTGATGCCAATGCCAATCAATAAATTTAGGACACTAAAAAGGACTAAAAAAACCGCTTTATTCCTTAATCGTCTGTGTATTGCACACCTTTGCATGCATTGTAGCGACGCCTCTGATTATTAGAGCCATCATCGCAAAATGCCAAAAGCAAACATGCCAATAACGGCCGCTTCATTACTTATGCGTACTATTCAATAAAAAAACAAATTTTTGACACAAATTTATGGACGGTTTCCATGAACATGCAGTCTCTTCCGATTTTCTTTAATCTTTGGCATTTTCCATCCAATTTTTAGTAATTTTCATCAGAAAAACGCAATTCTTCTCGTCTTTCCAACAATTTTGATAAAAGTTCTTAAATATTTCGATGGATAATTCCAAAATCAAAGAAAATCGCAAAAATATCCGCACGCAAAGAAAAATTCATCAAAAATTTTAGATTTAAAATATGTGCCTATCAATAGATTTGGAACACTAAAAAGGACTTAAAAAAGGGCCTCTAATCCTTAAGGACTTGTGTGTGTAATGCACAGGTTTGCATCCACTGTGTCGCCGCCTCTGATTATTAGAGTCATCATCGCAAAAATGCCAAAAGCAAACAGACTACTAACATCGGATGAAATTTTCTGCAAACTGTAGTTAAACCGGCGGCTTCATTACTTATGCGTACTATTCAATGAAAAACAAATTTTATGACACAAAATTTATGGACGTGTTTCCATGATAACATGCAACTCTAATAATCACATTAGCATTATGCGAAAGGTTGTAACTATATACGAGTAACGTTTTAATTCCTTCAAGTAATTTAATTGCACGTAATTAAATAAGAAAGATAAAAAGACAATCATTATATTGCAGTTATTGTAAGAAGAAGTTCGAAAATCTGTTTAACTATAATCGCTGAAATCGCACCATAAAAACATTAAAATTTAGCGTTGAATAGAATTTTTATCTAAAATGTATCCGTTTAATTTATTTAATGAAACAAAAAAAATACATAGTAGTGATAAAAAACTAGCCACAAAATTATAGCAACTAACTTTTTGGCGGAGAAGCAGATAATAAACCGTCAAAACAAAAACGCGCGCGTTAATGTTTTTTTTTCTCTCTCTGCATTTTTTTGCTTGCCACACCACCGCATTTTATCTCTCGGTAGATAAAACTAGACGACGACGGTAAATCTCTGCATCTGCAATTTAATTGTTGACGATTTCACCTTCATCCATCAACAAATTAGTTTTTCACAAAAAAACACATAAAGCCGGTGCGCATTTATTTATTGTTGGTTTTAATGTACAATGCAGGTGTAAAGCACAGATGTTGGGTGCAAATTTAAATGTTGTTCAACAACCGCAAATGTGCTAGTCAAACACGCGCGCTCTTTGAACTTTCTCTATTTATTTTGGAATAAATAAAACGACGGCGTGGTATACATGAAGAGTCAAATTAATCTTTTTGCGGGGGGGGGGGGGGGCATAAAAAACTAATTGATTTTATATTATCCAAAGCATGAATAAATTGAAAATGTAATCGAGAGGTGTTCGACGTTATACGTGGTACAAGTAAAAGCTGTCAATAAGTAGTAGGGAATTTATTATTTAAAAAATTTCAAAACAAATTTTGAACGCTGTCATTTTTTTGATTAATCGAGTTTGATCTAATTTTTATACGTTTTAAATTGGGTCTTTTCAAAACATATTTAAGTTTCCTATTTTTCATACAATATGCGCCGTATAAAATTTCAACTTTTAACTCGTTTATGGCGGTTTGCTGTGTAAAAAATACACAATAAAATGTCAATTTGAAAATAAAGTGATCGCTCAGAGCTGCTTCACATATTTTCGTATTATACGTACATATATATTTGTATATGTATAATATTTGATGAATTTCATGGGGGGGCTATAGAAATATATATAGAAATAAAACTATGCATTATTCGCGAAAATATATAGAGGAGAGTTGCTGAATGCGTACTGGTTTCATAAATCGTACCAGCTACCGTTAAATATCTGATATCTAGCGGCATATTATGAAATTAAGTATGATATTATTCTTATAGAAACTAATTTTTGTACATTGAAATACTTATATGTGTTGGTCTATCTAGTTCAATTTTAAAAAATTAAGTTGGATGTTACTTTTTGTTTTTTATACATAACGATTATCCTACTAAAAGCTTTTCGGGTACATTTATTTTCATTTTAATAAAATTTGTAATTTCTTATTTTACTTCATTCATTTTTGCCCTAATTGTAACAAATAAAAAATTATTATTGTTATGTTTACTCAGAAATAAGTTCATTTTATACACTATGAATTGTCTTTATCATTTCCAAATTAAATTTAACTCTTTGAAGAATGTTTTAAAGTTTTAATAACAGATTACCAATTTAGGATACCAGTAGTCTACATCGTACTTTTTTAACACTTTTTTATCAATAATAAGTGTTTATAAATGTATTTCTGTTAGGTATATAAATTAAAAAATAAAATGTTTCTTTAACATTTTACATCATGTGTTTTTTAAAATGCATCACCAAATTTTCTCTATAAGACCACAAAGTTAAGTGGCAGACTTTCGGCAACTCTCCTCTATCGTTCAAATAAAATAGTTATTTTAGATTTACTTTTTGAAACATTGAATGAATTATTCGATGTTTTCGAATCGCTTAATTCGTGATTTATCGCTGTATAATTAATACAATAATGTAATTTCGCTTATTATTCGGAAAGCGAAATGAGGATTTTAACATGATTTCGTATGCGAAATAAATTGATTATGAATATATGTGTGTGCGTTTAATGTCATTTTATAAAAGTAATAAAGATATCACTGCGTTATTTACATTGAATTTATGTAAAATTTATTCGTTGGTGTTTATATGCTTGCCTTGCGTATTTTATAAATGGCCCCTCTTCGGTAATCAATATGTATTATATTTTATATCAATTTGCATAAGTAAATCGAATTGGTAGATAATATAAATTTGAAAGTTTCATTGCGCTACGTAATTTAAACACTCAATCGTCAAATTATTGTACAATCATTTCGGTCAAAAAGAAATAACGTTATTAAATTGCCGCACAGTAAAACATATACTAATGATAAACTCTAAGTGGTAATTTGAAAGCTTTTAAGTAACCCATGAAAGTTTTTCCTACAAACACACACTCACACACACACACGCAGAAAGCTTATAATATTTCAAGTCGATTGCATTATTTTAGATTATGTTAGCAAGTAATATTAATATTAATATACATTAAGGCCTGAATTCACCAACCAAAATAGTTTCAGATTAAATAAACTTGATGTCAGTAGGATATTTGTGGTTTAGAAAAGTTGTGTTTAATTTATTTCAGACTGCTAATAGTGCAAATTATTGATAACTTCAACTGCAAATCAGTTTTTAGATTATAATTGTTATAATATAGTTTAAAGAAGCAAAACCATTAGATTTTGCAAATATTTGAACTAGTTATCACGAAATTCCTGGTTTAGAAAAGTTGCATTTCATTTATTTCAGGTCGATAATAGTGTAAATTATTCGCATTTTACCAGGCCAGACTTCAAAACCTGTTTTTAACTATAACTGACAGTATGCTCCAAACAAGTCAATCTTACTGTGTCCATACAGAGTATAGTGAAGTCAGCTAAATTTAGACTTGGTGGATATTATCGTAGAACACTTCGGAATATAAAATTTGCAAATGCGAATGTATAAAAATTTCAATCAGATTGGACAATAATCCTTTAATTTATGAGGTTTCCAAATCATTTGAAATATTACTAATTGCTGCTGAATGGCTATATCGTTTAACGTTAAGAAGTGAGATAACTGCCTAAAGTGGCCCCGACAATTTTTAAGCTTCCTGTTTTATGAAACTATTATTTGCAAATGTGGTAACATATAAAACATACTTTTTGGTAGAGTTCAGTGTAAAACATTTTTGGCATCCTGGTTCTCTTTTATACTACAGATTTCTTGTTATTCATTCTTTTCCTAGAATTTCTGATAATGTGAATTAAAAACTAGTAAAATATTAGTGTCGTTTTGCGGAACGTTCGTCTAGAGCAGTGGCCCAAATTTGAGCAGTTCTACCCCAGACCCAATGTAAGCAAAATTCTATTGTTTTTTATATTAGCATCTGATTTGAGACCCAATGAGCATTGTATTCAAGTCGCCACCTAATAACAAGATCTTTATACAATATTATTTGTTGTATGTGTCTTTTTTTGTTAAAATCTAAGAGACGCAATAAATATACTTTGAGAACAAACTTTGGAAAGTTGAGAATCATTTGTAAATTTGTGTTATACCTTTTGAAGCTTTTTACTTTATTATAAAAATTTTAATATCAGCAACAAATAAATAAAGTACTGCAAATTAGAAACATCTACTTTTTCTTTTGCCCAAAAAACGATTTATTAAAATCTATACAATAAATAGTGCTGTAATAATGTTGTGTGCTAGAAGTGTGTGTAAAAATATTTAATTTTCTATGTGAAAAATATGATTAATGATTTACGTTGACAAAGGTAGTCATTTTTCATCAATAAAATGCGTATTCGATATAAATTATTACATATTATTATATATGAAAATTAATAATAAATATTACTTTTTCTATTAGTACTAAATATAAACCGCTTTGATGTTAAGTAACATAAAAAATATCTATATACCATAAATTCCAATCTTCATAATATTCATAAAATCCACAGCAATAATAAAAGTACACTTTCATGGCTCTTCAACTATGGCAACTATAAATTTGATTTATGAATTATTCTGCAATTATTGCAGGAAATTACATTAAAACTTTCATATATTGTTCTGATTTATAGTAAAAAATCCTAAAAGCAAAAAACAGCTTGAGTGTTGGGTACTTTAAATACTCACTAAAATTTTATTTCAATGTAATTGCTGTCAACGCTTTTACTACTATAAAAACTAAAAAAGGGAGCGCATAAATTACTGGTGCGCTTGGAACAATATTAAATTAACTGATTAAAGTTTGAAATGATAAACAAGTAGATTTAATACAATATAATATCGATAAACAAATAAAATTACATTAAAAACTTTCATATATTGTTCTAATTTATAGTAAAAAATCCTAAATGAAAAACTGCTTGAGTGTTAAGAACTTTAAATACCCACTAAAATTTTATTTCAATGAAATAGCTGTCAACGCTTAATTTACTATAAAAAACTAAAAAAGGGAGCATAAATTACTGATGCGCTTGGAACAATATTAAATTAACCGATTAAATTTTGAAATGATAAACAATTAGATTTAACACAACTAAATAAATAAAATTACATTAAAAACTTTCGTATATTGTTCTGATTTATAGTAAAAAATCTTAAAAGCAAAAAACAGCTTGAGTGTTAAGTACTTTAAATAATCACTAAAATTTTATTTCAATGAAATTTCTATCAACGCTTAATTTACTATAAAAACTAAAAAAAGGGAGCATAAATTACTGGTGCGCTTGGAACAATATTAAATTAACCGATTAAATTTTGCAATAATAAACAATTATATTCAACACAATATAAAATCTCTAAATAAATGAAATTACATTCAAAATTTCATATTGATATGATTTATAATAAAAAATCCTAGAAAAAACAGCTTGAGTGTTAGGTACTTTAAATACTCACTAAAATTTTATTTCAATGAAATTGCTGTCAACGCTTAATTTACTATAAAAACTAAAAAAGCGAGCATAAATTACTGATGCGCTTGGAACAATATTAAATTAACCGATTAAATTTTGAAATAATAAACAATTAGATTTAACCCAATATAATATTACTAAATAAATAAAATTACATTAATCACTAAAATTTTTATTTCAATGTAATTGCTTTTACCATGAAAATTAAAAAAAGCGAACATAAATTAATAGTGCGTTTGGAACAATATTAAATTAACCGATTAAGTTTTGCAATAATAAACAATTAGATTTAACACAATATAATATCGCTAAATAAATAAACAATTCTCTGTTTTAATTAAGCTTGTAACAATTGCAATTTTGATTGGATAAAGGCTTATACACGCATATATTCTATCAATGAATTGGATATTTTGATATTGTATGTGTTGTTAGTCATATATGAAACTGAATTACTTCCTGCACTCCTTAACATTCATTGGACAGAATCCAAACGATAGAGCAAAGCAAAAAAATCCCGTTTTATTGCAGAAATATTTGCGTAATTACGTCGATTCGAATACATACAGACTCAATTGTACAGATCCCGTCTATATATACACCACATCATACATACATGCACGTAATAAATATTTTTATTTTGCGAGCGGGAGGGAGCAGAGTTGGAAGAAAAAATGTTTGTATGTGTAACAAATCATTCTTTGATTGCTACAAGATTTTTTCGTTAAGGTGTATGAAATGTACCAGAAAAGTTATTTTAAGCTCGCTTAGCAAAATCTAAAATTATCTTTCTGAATGCCCCTACTTTCTATTGATAGTTGTCGCAATAACGGTGGGTGAGTGAGATGGTGGCTTCGTATAAAAAGAACTATGGCCGTGAAACTATTATGAGCCGAAAAACTTTCAGCACTTACTACATCATCCAACTTTTTTTTTAAACCAACTAGCATCTCGCGCGTTTGATGAGCGACATATTCATATATATTTTAATTACAACCTATGCACACGTGGTGGTATAATGGAAGGCATTTCCTGTTTGGAAATCAAAACAAGATGAATAATTTCTGGTCAACGTTATTGATTAATGTACGCATTCATCATCATTTAATCAACATCAATTTAAATAGCAAAAGCAATGTACATAGTAGCGAGCCGAGAGGAGAAAATGATAAATTGTTTGCGCAACTTTATATATTTAGTGAACTACGGTCGAGGAAATAAAATAAATGCAAATCTGTGTTCAATTTGATCTCAAATAATGCTAACAATATATATATGCTTTATCGCAGCCGCATTGTCGATTTGCAATGCGTTGATCTAAAAGTGCAACCGCTTTGAAGCTCAGAATTACAAATATGAGAGGAACAATTTCTAGAAATTAATAAATTGAAGCAAGAACCTCTAAGGAAACAAAATTAATGTAAATCAGTATTCTACAGAGTGTTTCATTCAAAAGTACACATAGGAAATATAATCTGTACTTTTTAGCGTCTCCTCGAGATCTAAAACCTTAAATTTTTTAATAGAAATTTTGCTTTGCGTGTTAACGAAATTTTAAAAAATTTTCTTTCCATTTTTAAGATTTTCCATCAAGTTCTTTATCGAGTTTTATTCTTTCTACTTAAAAATCGAAAGCAACTGCGTTCTTTTCTGTTTTCAAACGATATTAATAAAAACCTTTAAATGTATTGATGAAAAATACCAAAAATCAATGGAGAAAATCGTAAAAAAATTCTCCATACACAAAGAAAAAGTCTCCATAGGAAATTTAATGTTTAAGAACCTTGTGGAGACACTAAGATTGTTGTATAGGTATTTTATTTTGCGCGTTAGCGAAATTTTTAACGATTTTCTTTCAATTTTTGGGATTTTCTATCTAATCCTTTATCGAGTTTCATTCTTATTATTTAAAAATCAAGAAAAGCTGAGCTCTTCTCTGTTTTTAAACGATGTTAATAAAAATCTTTAAATATATTGATGAAAAATACTAAAAATCAAAGATGAAAATCGTAAAAAAGTCTCCTTACACAAAGAAAATTTAATGTTTAACGCACTGTATATGCAACCGTATTAACGATTTGTTGCAATGTGTTGACCTAAAAGTGCAATGGTTTTGAAACGCGCGTCGCGCAAATACGAGAAGACATAGGATATCGATGATACAAGAATTACAAGTTTGCTAGAAATTAACAAACTAGAGCAAGAAGCTCACTTATTACAGTCTTCTTCTTCTTCTACTTCAGCGATGCGCGCTTTTATATTTAATAAAGCAAAAAACACCACCAGCGATTTTTTGCGCTTATTCGAACAAAGTTATTTGTTGCTGTCAATTCGTCTAGTCCTTAAATTATTTATAAAGTTCTAGTAGACTTCGAACATACATAGATGGTGAAATATTTAAGGAATGCAACTTTCGAGCTTGACAAGTAACTGAAACTAAATTAAAGCTTGCCGCACCACTTCGCTGATGCGATTCGCAAAAAAGTATCTTGTCAACGCAATTATAAGTACCATAGATTAAAACGTTCGGAAACTGTTTTTTGAAGAATCGATTGTTGGGTGCTTATCTCTCGAGCGCGCTTCTTCCTTCTCCGCCTTTTATTTTTTTATTAGGATTATATAATTTTTGAGGACAACATGAAACAAATCTTGGCATTATCGATTGTTTTCAGATATTATCTCTCCAACTCGTAAGTTTTTAACAAGTAGATTATAAGAGTGCGTATATATATAAAAGACAGATTTAATAATTTTTTACTGCCACATCATTATCGCCGCTTTTCGATTCTAATTTAGTGAAATCGGTGCCATTTTTTCAAATATTTTTGGATGTCCTCAACAAAAACATAAAATTAGTTAATATAGAACGAGGAATGTGCATTCTATCCCATATTCGCTGGAAGACAATAAATAGGAAATTATGACAAATAAACAATTTACTAACTAATGTTTTGCTGCCTGGCTATTTTCAATATTAGATCTATAAAAAGAAGGTGGTTTTTATGTAAACAAGTTAAAAATAACTACGAGCCTTTATTATCAACAATTAAACACAGCAATCAGTCATATATTTATTCCTATGACTTACAAATATCAAAATAAGAAATCAAAAGCAATTCTTTTTTATTTATTTGATCATAAATTAGCAATTTCTATCTCTATCTAAAAATATCGTGTCTTAAAATACAATATTCGACAAGAAATGTAGTGTTAACTCCAATACATCTTATTTGCTTATAAATCTGTAATTCTGCAAAACTGATGAGGTATTGTAGAAGATATCAATTTTGTTAACTATTTTTATTTTATATAAATCATAAAACTACACTTTCTGTGCTAGTGCGCTACAATATTTAATTGCTATTGATAGTTTCATGAATAATGTTGCGAAATTATGACACAAAACTGACCTTTTTTTAGTAATATAACTTTTTACATCAATTTGTGCAAAAATTAAATAATTTTTTTTGCTGAATTTGAAATACCCTTGCAAATGTTTTTTATAATTTTTATTGCATTAACAATATATCTTTCCTTGTACTGTTTAGCAATGTTAATTGACAATATATTAGAGGAGAATTTAAACTAACGAGCGACCCATGTTAAATATTGTTAACTATGTTTATTTAATATAAATTATAAAACTACATTTATTTGAAAGTATACTAGAATATTTAATTGATTATGATAAAATTTCATGAAAAAAATAATAATTTTGCGAAACTATGATATAAAACTGACTTTTCTTTTGAGTAATATAATTTTTCACATTAATTTATGATAAAATGCAATAAAAGTTTTCGTTGAATTGCAAATGTTGTTGATAATTTTTATTTAATTACAAAATATATCTTTCTTTGTACTGTTTAGCAATGTTAATTGACAATATATTGGGGGAGAATTTAAACTAGTGAGCGATTCATGATAACAAATATAGTTAACTATATTTATTTAATAGAAATCATAAAATTACATTTTATTGATTGTGCGCTAGAAGTTTCATGAAGAAAATAATAATCTGGCGAAATTATGATATGAAACTAAGTTTTCTTTTAAATATTTTTTTTTTTGCTGAATCCAAAGTACGCCTGCAAATGTTGTTGGTAATATTTATTTAATTACCAATATATCTTTCTTTGTACTGTTTAGCAATGTTAATTGACAATATATTAGAGGAGAATTTAAACAACTAGTAAGCGTCGTCGTAGTATAATAATAATGAATCGATATTTCCATAATGTATTGTTACGATAAATAAGATAATGACACTAATTACAATTAATAAAAACATACAAGCGTATCAATAATACTAACGTCAGAATGATAATAATTAAATATTGCTTTTAATTAGAACGTATTTGGTGCATTATTCAAGCTAATCTATCGGAAAATAATCTTCTTGATGATATCTTATTCATTAATCTGAAATTGTTATGAAACACTACTAAAGTGAAGTGGGGAAAAAGTGTATACTACATAGGATATATGCGCTTGGTTGTAAAATGTTACTATAAAAGTGCGCTAAAATCGTGTAGTGATGTCATGTAAAAGAATGATAACTGTTTGGCGTTCAAGTCACGAAAGACTCTAAATAAGTCCTTGAAAAACTTCAGACGCTCATACTACATGTGCACTTTGGAAATGTTGAAAAGTGTAATAGATATTAATATACGTTTTATTATCAATTTTATATACCTATTTTATATTATGTTCAAATAAAAAATTATCGATCCCTATACACATTTAGCTACAACTCGATTATTTTTCCTTCACAATTTACTTTGTTTTATTTTTAATCGAGTTTTAACGAAATGTGTTTGTTATATAGCTTTATTTTCTTTTTTGAATGAAGTCCATATCTTAAATATTAAGGTCGAAAACTGGAAATGGCGATTAGCACATTTCTCCACAAGAAATGCATGTCCGTTTTATTATCAATTTTATATACCTATTTTATATTATGTTAAAATAAAAAATTATCGATTCCTATTGCAGTATAGCGCCTCGCTTAATTAGCAAACTTTACCAGCGCGCATATATATGAATGTGTCAGTAGTGAAAATTTCATTAAACCATCGCGCTTCGTACTTTTAATAAAATTGTATTAAAACTACGCTCTATTTGTACATTATTAAAAATTACTTACAATATTAATGCCTTATAAATTTATTAAATAGTTCCACCAAGTTTGCAAAATCTCTTATACGCAGAAACATTAATTAACTTTATATTAATTTTCATACTGCGCAATATTTATCGAATTTTATTCGAGTTTACTTGTTTTTGAGCGGGAGAGACATTCTAAACCACTTGTGTTTGCTCATTAAAAACGCAATGTATTGTAACTATTTTATAACACGAACGACTAAATTTTTAAATACTATTTTATTATTACAGCTTTATATAAATAAATTGAGTGTGCGAAAAGCGCGCACACATATTGATAATGATTACTTTGAGAATTTATTAGAATAATAAATCAGCGTTACAAATAAAACTAGCTTTTTTAAAATTAATGAACGTCAATTTTATATCGCAACCTTCATATCACACAATTTTTTTATTCACAGAAATGACTTTCCATTATTATCTAATTTAAACTGTTGCTGTGAAATGTTTAAATACTATTTGATTATTACAGCTTTATATAAATAAAGAATTTTGCAAGGAAAATTACAAACACATATTGATAATGATTACTTTGAGAATTTATTAAAGTATAAAAAAAGCGTTACAAATAACTAGCTTTTTTTTAAATTAATGAACGTCAATATTGAATAGCAACTTTTATATCACTTTTTTTTTTAATTAACAGAAATAACTTCCAATTGTCATCTAATTTAAACTGTTGCTGTGAAATTTTTAAATACTATTTGATTATTGCAGCTTTATCTAAATAAACAATTTTGCAAGGAAAATTACAAGCACATACTGATAATAATTACTTTGAAAATTTATTAGTGGAAAAAAACAGCGGTATAAATAATTAGCTTTTTTAAAATTAATGAACGTCATTTTTGTATCGCAACCTTTATATCACACTTTTTTTTATTCACAAAAATAACTCCACCAATTGTCATCTAATTTAAACTGTTGTTGTGTGAAAAATTATTGCCGCTTTGCAGTCATGATTTTAACTGTCAGTTAGACAAATGATTTTTAAACAAAAGCCTTCAATTGTATGGATATTCAAATATCATTTATTTCACTTTAATGATCAATACAATAATAAAAAAATATTGTTTCTATAGTTATTATGATTTGAAAACATGTTTTTATAAGGTATAGGTATTAAAATATAAAATGGGTAGATAAAAGTATTTGTAATAAACAATAATTCGGATACTTGATCAATTTTAACTTTTGGTTAATCAAACCAATTATTGTTAGGAATGGCTCCAGAATGCAATATGGTCTACTTAAAACTTGATTAAAAAAGAAATAATCAAATGAATCAAATTGTCAATTGTTCTCAATCTTTGTTCACAAATAGATCAGAGGCCGAATTCCCGTTTCCGATTTTCCTTCCTTCGAAGTAGGGAAAATATATCAATTAATACATAAGCATTTGATTTGAACGGATCTCTATCATCTTCGAATTGAACAAATCGAATACATTGATACTAAGCTGTACTTATATTTGAGATCATCCTTGCACTGATGAGTTATCCCTACTTCTAAGTCAAGGTAGTTCGGTCAAAAACCGAAATCGAAAATCGGAAACTGGAATAAAGCCCCAGTTAACTGTAACACCTGGTTTCTAATGCTAGAAGTAAATGAATTTCAATATAAAACCTATAAAGAGAATTCCGTGAAAACAATACTTGTTAGTCGTTGACAGTTTTACAAAGATTGGTCTGTTGTAAAACCTAGGTTTAAGTCTTTAGGAATACTTATAAATCCATTGTCTATAATGTACATAATTTAAGTTTTTGCACATTTATAGAAAACCGTCATCAAAATACAATACATTCATCATAATATTTATGTTTATGTTTTGCAAATTTGAAAAACCACATATTGTAAATGTCCAATTTCACCATATCAGATTTTTCAATGCAACTTATTATTTAGCTAATATTAGTTGCTCAGAAGCAACTCAAATTCTAAATTGTAACAAACCTTCACTAAAACTATCTGAAACTGAGCAAGGCGAGGAATTTTTGCATTATTTTTTTGCGAAGCACTACATATCTATACACATCTCCAAAGTGGCCAATATTGGAGCTTCTCCTTTTTTTTGCAACATACGCCTCAATTTCTCATAAGAAATAGGTATAAAGGCTGTTTCTGTGAATCCTACTATTCTAATTGAGGTATTAATTTCTCATCATCATTATAATTCACAAAGTAAATTCTTTACTTTTTATCTTCAAACAAAATATTGTTTACAAATATTTTAATTTTTTATCCTGAAGCCAAATATTGTCTTCAAATATTTTTACTATAATTTATACTTAAAAACATGCTTAATTGAGTGAAAATAAAAATAATGAGCGCATACATAAAAATATTAGAAGCGCGCTTTAGAAATCGAAAATAATTCGGATGCCTGGTCAATTTTAGTCCGCTCGCATTTACCAATTTTATTTCTTTTTAAATAAAATGATTTATCTATAAATTATATTGATGTCTCTACTAATAATAACGATGGCGCTATAAAATACCAAAAACACATGTTCACAATTTATCTATTCGAACTAAAAGTTTGATAATAATAAAGCGCAAACAGAAATATCATTTCTCACAATTGATGCGAATCGTCGTCGTTGTCGTCGTCGTTGTGTTGTTGTTGTGGTAAATTTATTGCGTTTAGAATGCCACGCTCAATTAGAATTGCGGTGTAAAAACAATATATGTACCGCGATCGTAAATGATCAATTATCGCTTATGAAACAACAATGTGCATTTCGACCTATTAAGAAAAAATGTTTTAATTATATACTGAAAATAGGTACAACTGGCACGAATATTTCGCACATCGCTCATCACTCAAAACGCATTTATGTAATATATTTATTTTTATTCATTGTCACTAAACACAATACATCAGTAACATTATTCCTGGCACGTAATTATTTAAAGAGCACGTTATTTTATTTTCCCTTTCCCCAATATTTATATCTTTACTTCATTTTTTAGCATTTAATAAAAACTATTCCAACAATTATCGGATTGGAGCAGGTGTTGAAATAATGTTCTTACATAAATATTTATCTGCAAGCAAATTGGTATTATATGCTATATTTCGCGCAAATGGAATTTGTGTGTCTGTTTTTTTTGCTAAAGTTTCTTATATTAAATTTACTACACCTTTTAGACACTCGAATGTAAAACCAACAGACATATCTAAAGTGTGCGTGACAAACTCTGTAAAAAAATACTTACATTGGAATTAATCCAAGTTTCTTGGTATTCAAATTTACATATGTATGTCAAAAATTTTATGTTCCACGGGATTTCATTGATTAATTCACAATTCCATTGCGTTCATTCAGCTTTTGTGGCGGCGCGCGCGGAAACACAACCAGTGAAAAAAAAGCCAACGAGAGAAGAAAGCGCACGCTGTGCTGCGGTTACAGTTGTTTGAGTTATTTCTTTTGAATCGCTTGCATGATTGATTTAAACTTAGATTTGAAACTCATCAAACTTTAAAGTGTTTATACAACAACTGGGCGAATGTAAACTGAACAGTTTTTTTCTTTATTATTGCTTTAAAATAATTTATAACGAACATAAAAATTGCGCTTAATGTGACAGTTATTGAACTAATGCCAAAATTCAATTGGTGCACACCAAAAATGCAATTTACTTATTCTATTAAGAATTATTAATCAACAGTAAATTTGCAAGGATGAAAAAATGCAGCATCGTTACATAGAAAAAATGAGGCGGAATGCGTTGACGAAAGGGTGAATTTGATGCGAAATGGCAGTCGTTTGTATTTTCACGCACGCTGACAAGTTCGTTTAATGCTTTCGACATGATGTCATGTAAAGAAAATAAACGTCATGAGCAGCGGTTTTTATTGATATCAGTAAATTAAATTCAATGTTTTCTTTGTCGCGTTGAATAATCAGCGAGTGGAATAATGTTAATGAGTAAGTTTGTAGGCGCAACTTTGTTGCCTATGGCGTTAAGATGACATTAGATGTTAGAATTTTGACTGCTCGATTCTTCTTGGAATTACTTTTACTTGTCACTTCACGTTGGTGCATAAATGCAAGGATTAAACTTAAAGAGAATTAAGTCAATTTTTGCCTAGTCTAATAGATTCCAAATGTTTTAATATGTATATTTAATACACAAACAAGCAATCGAACTTGTTGGAATTACTTTTACCTGTTACTTGACATTGATGCAGAATTGGAGACTTCAAAATTTAAGTACACTGTTATTGATTTTTTGTTATTTCTTTATAGATTCAAATTTTTATATTTCAATGAACAAATTAAACAGCTGGACTTGTGGAAATTACTTTCATTTGTTACCTCATGTAAATGCATAATTTGAGGCTTCAAAATTAGAGTACACCGTATCGATTCCTGACTATTTCTTAATAGATTTGAAAAATTTTAATTCAATATACAAACAAGCAACTGAGCTTGTTGGAATTACTTTTACCTGTTATTTCACGTTGATGCATAATTGAAGTCATCAAAATTAGAGTAAACCATATTGATCTTTGACGACTTCCTAATAGATTCATTTTTTTGAATTCAATATAAAAACTAAATAGCTGGACTTGTGGAAAACACTTTCAATTGTTACTTCATCTAAATGCATAATTGGAGGCTTCAAAATTAAAGTAAACCACATTGATTTTTAGCTATTTCCTAATGGATTCAAAATTTTTGATTTAATATACAAACTAAACAGTTGGACTTGTGGAAATTACTTTCACTTGTTACTTCATGTAAATGCACAATTAGGGGCTTCAAAGTTAAAGCAAACAATCTAGATTTTTGGCTGTTCCTTTAAATAGGCCCAAAGAAAGAATTCGATATATAAGCTAGACAGCGGGAAAAAGGCCTAAATAACATTTGGAGATTCCAATGGTTCTAATACCAATTATTTTTAAAGTATATGTTTTGAGAAATATCCGTCCCAAAGCTTAATATCCAAAAAAGACTATAAAAATTTCGACTTAAATATTTTTTATCTCAAAACTTTAAAATCTATTAGATTCAGCGTACTCAAATTAAATTTACACACCAGATCCCATGTTTGTCACTAAAAACAAAGTTTTAATTTGAGCATAGTTTAACATTTTTTTGACTACATAGCTCTATGTTGAAAACTGATGTCTCTTATATTTTCCTGAAATTAATCTACTTTTATTAGACAAGCAATAAAAATGCTCTTCTAAAATTATACTCATACTCAGGAAATTACCTAAAAAGAACCGATATTATATCAGAGACAATTATCCATCAAACCTAATGTAAATTATCAATTTGCATGAAGTATGTTTCAGCGATTTTGACGCAGCGAATCTGTTCGTTTTTAGAATATATTCCTTAAATAAATAAATTTCACTTAATGGAATTTCTATGGTTTGCTAAATGTGCGATCCTAATGGTATGCTTTTGTGCTAAAATGGGATCTTCGTATATGATATGTGTTAAAATACAATGTTGTTTATTTTGATAAATGAACATTGATATCTGAAGTATAAATTGGGTAAATATAAAAAGGGAGAAATGAAAAGGCTTGGTAAAAGCACACGGGCTCACCTATTTGCGGATTATGCGATGAATTAGGAGATTTTGTGTAGAAATAGAAATAGGATTGATTAAGGGATAAACTCAAGTCTTGTGTTGTAGTTTATCTCGTTTTATATAGCTGACAAACAAACTTTTACTGATTACGTTTCGACAACTGTATATAGATATAATTTAATTATTGCAACGCCACTGTCGTGAAGCACAATGTACTATACAAAAATTTCATGCTAATGCGTTTATATGTCAAGGGTAATTATCAAATGCGCTAATTAAAAATAAAATATATTTTGGCATGAAGGTATATGAAGAAACATTATTTTATTTGCTAGTTAATTAACAATACATCTCTAAGACGAATCGTCAGGAGAGCACTCAATCTTCATCTAGTAATATAACTCGAACATAAAGCGGCAAAACGTGCCCTTTTCACATCATCATCCCCCAAAAACGAGTGTTTTTGTATTCCATATACATCTTGACATCTCATTCGAATTGAATATCTTGCGCATAAAAATTTAATTAGAGTAGCAAATATAGGTCGTGTAGTTTTTATTATAATTCCCATAAGTTTTTATTAAAAAATATAAAATAAAGTCAAACTATAACTTAGGTATTTTAACATTTTTAATTAAAATCCAGCATTCGGGTTTTTTGATTGATCGAATTAACTAAAGTATAGCAGATAAGATTTGTCTTTCCATTTTATTAGACTATATTGCGTTTTACTGAATTCATTAAGCAAACTTTTAGTCCAAATTAAATTTTGCAATATTTATGATGGTCGTTGGACCAAATAAACATATTTTTCTCGAATGTCGGTTCTATTTTTATATAGATATATAAAAAATACTTATCCCTATTTTTCTATTCAGAAACGAGATTTCCTATTATTCCCATACACAAAAAGTCTTACTATATTTTTGAATATTAAAATTTCAGGCCAAAAATCCATTTATATCAATATGATATGCTTGTTGTTGCTAATTAATCTAAAAAGTTGTTGTGACGATTTTTTATGCAATGTAAAGTAAAGTAAAGGACCACAAACCATACAAATAATATGGTACGTATAAAAAATAGAGTAGAGGTACTTCTTAATCCTCATTTCACTACTTCGCGACATCTACGTGATTAGTCAACATATTTATGCCTAAAAATTGAGGGTAGTCTGAAACGTTTTCAACCCTGGTCATAATTTCACATGTTTTATACCTTTTCCTTTCGTTTTTGCAATTTTCGCCCTTTTTTCTTTACATTTTTCACCATATTTTGCATTTTTCAGTCTTTATTTGCATTTTTTGTGTTATGTGTGGTATTTATGGTTTTGCGTTTTTGCGTTTTTGGTTTTTTTGTAACAAAATGTAAAAATTCAAAACTAAAAGGCGGACAAAAATAAAATAAAAGCAAATAATGGCAAAAATCGCCAAAATATTGAGAAATAAGTGGTCCGAAATTTTTCGGGCCTTCCAAGTCTTTGTCAAAATTATAAAACACATGGAAATAGCTAAAATAATCAAATTTCACGCTTCATTCCTCCATTACCTTTCTTCAAAACTCATTAAAATACCGACTTAATTAAATTTATATAAAAAATTTGACAAATCGTTTCTGAAAATTCAGAAAAATGAAAATCTCATTATACGGAATTTGATTGGTCGTTAAGCGAATGGCAGTAAAGTGAAGAGCAGATACATTAGATATACACCATAACATAAAGATACTCGCTTAAAATTTATAACGCCTCAGGCCCGCTGAAGGTTAAATCCGCTACCACTGAATAATGTGAACATTCTTGATTAGATAGGTATTTGTTATGAATTCCATTTCTGTTTCAAATGCTCTATTTAATTGGAAAATTTCTTTAATGCTTTAATCAGTTATGCAAACGCTTTACAAAAAATTAAAAACGTATTTATTTTATGTGGTAATTCGAATTGTTTTCGCTTTGTTCCAATTTAAATAAAAATAAAATTGAAACCTGCAAAAAGCGGGCGGGTGGCGGATGGGAATAAATATGTTTCAAATCGAATCGATAAATCGATGTAGCGAGTGAGTCTGTTTTTTTTTCTGTAAATATTATGGTAACTGTAAATTAATTAAATTTATCGGCTGAGTGCAAGTTAATAGAAATGCCTTTCGTTTCAATAATTAATCGCACAAATAGATAGAGAGATGGGACGAGGATGTTAAAAATAATGATTGTTCTAATTGCAATCAAAAAGGAAATTAATTTTAAATTAATACACACACAATTTTCGTGTGCACGGTTTATTTATTTAGCCTACATTGGCGAAAATCATCGTGGGATCAATAGAGTTAATATTTTATAATAATTCCAGTTACAAACAACCGTCTCATACGTTACAATAATAACTTTTTCAAACAATGCAAGATTTATTCATGGTTTTCTCGCTCGCCTCCTGCGAATGTGCGAGTATAAAAGAACTCCCTCTTGTGTCTAAGTTTTTCCACCTTACATTTATATGAAAAAAAAAACGGAACAAACGAACAAGCGAATGGAGCGCGAGCAGGCAGCTCTTTGTTGGATATTGCATTATTAAGATATTAGCAAGGTTTGCTGTGCAGGTTTCTCAAAAACGTTTTACCTCTAAAAGTATTGATAAAGTAATATAAATTATCTATAAATAAGTAAAAAAAGCGAGCATAATTATCGTAGCGCTGATAAATGCCACGTCGGTAGCAAAGTTTACTAGTTTGCATTAGTTTCCAACAACAATGTGTAAACAATGCGAATTTATCATTGTAGTAAAAAATTATCGCATTGCTACACATGCAAAATGGGGCTAAAAGTGGCATAACCTTTTCAGGTATTATAAACATTCAACAGTCTCTTTGCATGTGTCAAGAAAGTAATAAAAATCATTCAAAGTTAGAGAGATTTTCCATTAGTAGCAAAATTTGGCACATTTCGACCAGAAAAGTTCATATGGTGGTAAAAAATTACTTTGAAACATTAAAGAAAAATTTAGTCACTTTTAATCATTTCTGAGATGTTTATTGACTTGGTCAATTGGTATTTATTGAGTATATACAATAATTTCTTAGCATTTACCTTCCATTAATATTAGGTAGTCAGAGCGATTACCAATTGATGCTTATCACCATTATTTCCACTTAAGAGCATCTATTGCAATATTAGATCAACATTTCCATCATATTGGTCGTAAATATAAAAATGATGCAAGAAAAGACTAAGTAGTGATCAATAATTACTCTGAGAAATTAAAGAAAAACTTGTCGCTTTGATACACTTCGTCCCAATATTACAGTTGATTTGTGAAAATATAATTTTTATTAGAAGACATTTTCTCAGTGATTCCGGTTTTTAAACTAAAAAATGGTTAACACTAAAGCTGCAAGTAGTAAAAAGAGTGATATGTTTCCAAATAAATGGTGTTATAATTTACAATCTATATCAAAATATAAGAATTTAGGAATCTAATTTCAGAAGGATAAGGCAAACTATAATATCTAAATGGTCCCAAAGTTTGTTGTAAAATGGTTTTTGGAATATTAGTATAATCAAATTATGTATTTTAAAAAAGTTTACTTTAATAAAATTATTTGTAGACATGCCTGAAATTGTTTCTTGATAAATAACGTTTATTAGAAGGCTTTTTTTCAGTGATTGCGGTTTCTAAGCTTTAAAACAATTAACACTGGAGCTGCAGGTGGTAAAAAAGACCGTTTTAATGAGAGTAGTATATTTCCAGATAAATTGTGTAAATTATAATCTATATCAAAATATAAGAATTTTAGAATCTAATTTCAGCAGGACAGGGCAGGATAAACTTTCTAAATTGTGCCAAAGTTTATTGTAAAATGGTTCTTGGACTTTGAACATTAGTATCATCAAATTTTCTATTTTAAAAAAGTTCAATTTCACAAACTTATTTGTAGAAACACATGAACTTCTAAAATTTGTCCAAAAATGCGATGCATCTCTCGAAAGTTACATGAATAACTGTAATTTTGATTGGAACATGCAGGAATATTATTATTCGATAGAATTTCATATCGTAAAAAAGTTCTTCATATTCTTCTTTTGTTTCTAATTATTTCCATTCAAATTAAAATACACTTTTCATTATTTGAGCGTAAAATATAAAGTCAAATAGATATCTGACGAAAGAAGTGTAATTACACACAATTATTTGACAAATTTCCCAATTGCGGCGGTTTATTGAACTGGATGTTCAATTATATTAATTTTACGTTAAAAATTTATTATATTAACATATATTTCGAATCGATATCGATATCGAAAACAATTACAAAGTGAATAATTAAAATAATGAGGTGAATTATAATATTTGAAAAGTGTGTCATTATAATATTTTTTATAATTAAAAAAAACGTAAAACGTTTCAATATTAATAAAGTTGAATACCACACATTTCACTCATACCTATATATAGGTTTTAAATTTCCAAACGTTAAAGGCATTCGACGTTTACCCAACACTGCCGTATACCTACAGACATATATACGGAAAGAGAGGATTTGGCACTAAGATTTACGCATGGACTCTCCTCGTCGACTAAAATCATCGCCGTGCGAATCATAATTAGGTGAATTCATCTGATGGGATAAGCACCACTAAATCAGCAATGTATCTCTTAATGCGCTAATTTGTTAGGTTTCGAATAACACAATGGCTGAAATTCATTTACCCGAAAATAATTTGCAAAGAAGAAAAAATCAGTATTCCGTCGTTGCGATTGTATGCCCCGCATAATAAATTTATTAAGTAATGGTGATGTCGATTTTACGCTCTAGTAAATTCCGCAATACTTGATCGCTGTTTATCGCTGCTTGAAACAACGTTTTTTTGTTGGCGCGCGCGTTTTTGCGTCGATTTTCATAGAATTTTCGCGTCAAATCTAAAAGTTTCTCGAATGTGCGCTTGTCATTGTGTGTTTTTTGTCCAATTTGAGAGCGATTTTCTGTATTGATACACCTACAAGTAGATCAATAAGAAAACGTAAAAAAATGAATTTAACAAAGAGTAACTAAAATTTGTTATCTATACAAATTATTTGCAAAAAATGTGTTTAGCGATTATTTATTTTGCTCGCTTTGACTGAATTGTACCTAATCATGATATCGTCAGTAATTCACGTCGATTTTCATAAACATTTTCGCGTCAAATCTAGAAGTTTCTCAGATGTGCGCTTGTCATTGTGCTTTTTTAACACAATTTGAAAGAGCTTTTCTGTTTTGATACACCTACGAGTAGATCAATAAGAAAACGTGAAAAAAAATTGTTGCTCTTGAATTTGATAATGACTAACTGAAATTCGTTATCTATACAAATTATTTGTAAAAAAAGTGTGTTTTTAAATTAATTATCTTTCATTCTTTTACTGAATTATATCTAATTGTGATGTGTTCACTAATTCCCGCAATATTTGATCGCTGTTTATTACTAAAAATAATCATTTTTCGGATGTGCGCTTGTCATTGGGTGTTTTTTGTACAATTTGAGAGCGGTTTTCTGCTTTGATACACCTACAAGTAGATCAATAAGAAAACGTTAAAATAAAATGTTTGTTGTTCTAGAATTTAACAATGAATAACTGAAATTCGTTATCTATATAAGTTATTTGAAAAAAAATGTGTTTAGAGATTACTTATTTTGCATTCTTTGACTGAATTGTACCTCCAATAATAAACTAATTCCAGCAATACGTTGTTTTTTTTACTAAGAATAAACATTTTTGCGTCGATTTTCATAAAAATTTTCTAGTCACCTCTAGAAATTTCTCGGATATGCGCTTGGCACAGTGGTTTTTAGCACAATTTCAGATCGATTTTCTGTTTTAATACGCCGCCCCATTCCCCTAATTTGTTACTAAGAATAAACATTTTTGCGTAAAATCTAGAAGTTCCTCTCACTTCATGTACGATTTGTAAAACATTTCTAGAAATTGCAAGATTTAAATTTCTCCAATGGATTGTGTCGCCCTCATAATAAAGTTATAAGTAACCATGATGTCGATTTTACGCTCCAGTAACTCGTGCTATACTTAATAGCTGTTTATCGCTCGCAACAACTTTTTTGTCAACGTGCTTACGTCGATTTTCATAGAATTTTCCATGTCAGATCTGAAAGTTCGCTGAATCTTCCATTGTCATTGTGTATCTATATTTTTTGCACAATTTAAGAGTGATTTTAGTACTTATTATATGAATTACGTTGTATTATATTGCAATTTTAATGCATTTCTACAATTTAATATTCCCTTGAAAAACATAATTGTTGGATTGAATGATATGCAAATCGTTTTTTAGAAATTGCAAGATTTAAATTCTTCAGTTGAATTGTGTCCACTCAAAATAAATTTATTAAGTAAGCGTGATGATTTTACGCTCCAGTAAATGACGCAATACTTAATGGATGTTTATTGCTCGGAACAATATTTTTGCGACGATTTTCATAGAAGTTTTTATCACATGTAGAAGTTTGGCTTCTCATTACGTATATATTTTCAATGCATTTTTTGCATATAAGCAAATTCTCAATTCCCAGTAATACTTACTGAATGTTCATCACTCGGAACAATATTTTTGCAACGATTTTCATAAAATTTTCCATAACATGTAGTAGAAGTTTGGCTTCTCATTATGTATATTTTTATTGACAATATAAGACCGAGTTTCATGCATTGTTTGTATAAGCTAATTCTTCTGGTGTTACTCTCATTTCTCAGTAATACTTAATGGATGTTTATCACTCGAAACAATATTTTCGGGACGATTTTCATAGAATTTCTCATCACAACATGTAGAAGTTTGACTTCTTATTACATATGTTTTTATTGGCAATATAAGACTTTCATGCATTTTTTGCATGCATTTTTTGCATAAGCTAATTCGTTCGATGTCATTCTCATTTCCCAGTAAATGGCGTAATACTTTAATGGATGTTTATCGCTCCGAACAATATGTTTGCGAGGCTTTTCATAGAATTTTCCATCACATATAGAAGTTTGACTTCTCAGTATGTATGTTTATATATAATACAATATAAGACAGATTTCATGCATTTTTTTAATTTTAATTCTTATTTCTTTTTAACTTTTTAATAATCACGTCCAGTTCAAATTTGAAATCACTGTTTATTAATTGCTTCTGAAATCCTACAATTCCTTGGAATATTTTATTAAAGACTAATCCTTTCTGAAAAAGTAGTAAAATTGTTGTTTTTATTACTAGATATTTTTACTTTTACAAAAAAATTTAATGAATATATTGAAAAAACTAAACAGTTTATTGTATCCTACCCAGATTTAGAATCACTATCAACTTTAAAGTGTTTCCATTTTGTACTGAAGGCGAATCGCAGAAAATCCTAATCTGTAAATGTATCGTACCAAAATCGTATAAAAAATGTTCAATTCAGCATAAATTTCCGTTTTTCAAAAGATGTACGAAAATAAAATGGAAATAGATTTTTTGCTTTAAATATTATCAAATATTTTTGCAATAAAACAATATTTCTACAACCGCATGTTTTTAACAAAATAATATTATCCATAAATAAAACAAGTAGGTAAACATATTTTACAAGTTACATAACGAAAATAATACTACAAATTATTGTAATAGTTAGCCGCTTATCTTTGCATAGTTAATTATATTCAAAATAAAAATATCCTGATAAGTTTACGTAGCATATCAACATATAACAACAACGCAATTAGCGTAAATATTATATTATAAGTACATAAAATCGAAAATATATAAAATTGTAAAAAACGCTTAAATTTCAGTCCAATCATGCGTTAAATATAAAACCTATTTATAAAGCACTTTTCCTTTGCCGCCGCTTATGTAATAATAAAATAGTTTTTAATTTTTACCATCACACTTCCCACAATGTGTAAATAAATCGAATACATATTTATAAGCGCAACAAATATATAATAAAAATCAATCAATGCCACATACATGTTTTGTATGTGTGTCGATGTGTGTATGTGTGTGTGAATGGGTTAAAGGATTTCCTTTTTACCAAACACTTGCTACGTTAAAAATATTACAATAAATGTTAAACACGCACATTTTTTCCTCCCAACTTTGCTTTATTTATTGATTTCCTCGATAAACTTTCTTCGTCATATTTTTATGTTCTAAATGTAGGAATCCATTGTTTGTATTAATCATAGACCCCCTTACAATAATGTGCGGTGGCCATGTAGTTTCTTTCCACATTCACACAAACAACATCAAACAACAACAAAAGCAATACAAAACAAAAATGTGCTGTATATACACTTATATTGATTTAAATTTAATTTCGAATTTATTGCGCGCTGTGTCTTGCTCGCTCTTAGATGTGCTGCCAAAAACTATGAATCACATTTTCCCCCAACCGATTCTTTCTGGTCGAAAAACAATTTATTTGCGTGTGAAATAATATATATGAAATTTGTTTAATTTCAGCAGGTGTATAGGTATATTATATACAAATTGTTTAAATCGAGCAGAAAAAGACAATAATTTAAGATGGTCCATGTCGTCATTGATCTACCATAATTTATTGTTGCTTTATCATAACTTTTCCACTCAAATTCTAGTCGAAAATCATTTTATTTGCGTGTAAAATAATTAATATGAAATTTCTGAAATTTCAGCAGCTGTATATGTTATACAAATTGTGTAAATCGAGCAGAACAAAACAATAATTAAAGATG
>JARJDW010016364.1:0-12523 GCA_030264715.1 Adinopsis sp. GC000173 | reverse complement strand
ATTATACTAAAATATAATGATTTTCACCCAATAAACAAGCCGCGATGTTATTATAATTATGCGATCAATTTTTATAGGTGTCTGCAAGATGTTGCTTGTGTACATATAAAAATTAGACGGCATTATCTTGATCGATAAATATCATAATAAGTTTTATATCCTAAAACAACAATATTAAGCAAGTACACATTAACTATCGGTCTCATTTTTCATTCACTGCGAAATTGTATATTACAGGTACTTAAATAAATCGAAACTTCTTAAAGTAGCATTTAACACAGACTAAATTTAAAACTGGGGATGGTATGCTTACCACTGACTACTCTCATTTTAAATACATGCTATAGGGTTTCTTATTTTTGATGAAGACATATCAGATCATTCAGCAGTAAAGTAAAGAAGTAGGTTGACAGAGTTAATGGTTTTGTAGTTCATTAAGATTTATAAACTAAGAAGCTCCAAATATATAGTTTGTCAAGAGATATTGCAGGATTATAACAATAGTACTATTTTGGTTTATTATCAATGTTACCTTCTGCAATGGAATGCCAGAAATATGCATTACTGGCACTTTCAGGCAGGAAAATGATATTATTTAGTAGTTAACAAATTAGTAATTGAGTTTAAATTTTGCTATTTGCCAAGAGAGGCATGTAATGATTTTTAAACATCTCTTAAAGGGCTAAGAAGTAAGACGGAACGCTGTAAAAATTAATATGATAAACCGACCTTTAGATCATTCACAATAACTTACATATGTTATCACAAGTTTATAAAATTGTTACATGATTAGCAAAAGAATATCAGATCATATTTTAGCATCTATATAGTTTTTGTTATATTAATCCAAAGAATTGTGTTTCTTAGCAATGCATCTCTGTATTCACACAATATCGGGCAATTGAGGTGAATCCATGTACATCTAGGTGCTATAAACAAGAATAAGGAAGTTATTATAATTTATTTCGTTCGTATATTGCATCCCGTTTGTGGAAAAATGTCAAAAAAACTACTTACCCAAATGAATTCTTTAGAAAATACAAATCAATTTTCAACAAAGGTAAGTACCACTTCTAAATCAATTATACGAAATATGAACGCTAAAATTTCCGTCTTTGTACATTTAAATGGGTATTTGTATTCGGCGATAAAATTGCTTATTTTAATTAAAGAATCTATATCATAAATTTGAAGTCGTGTACTTACATTAAGTTGAATTTAATTAAATAGCTAAACTATCAGAAATGAATTGAATTGAATTGGTTATATCGCCTTAAAATAAATGTTCTTCAATTTACATTTACAGTTTTTTCAGCAATTATTGATATAAGTAAAACATTTTTAAAGCGATGTTATCATCCGTAAATGTTAATTAAAAATTCCGCAGGATAAGGTATCAAAATGAATGTCTTTCTATTTCGTAAAGTTTCGTTAAGGAAACGTTCATGCGAAAAAAAGAATGTAATTAAAATTGTTTAGCTAAATAATTTATCATTACTTATATACATTTATCGTATTATTGCAATGCAACATAGTTTAACGTTTGCGCCAAGTGCGCTGCAGCACAAGCCTGCAGCAAAAAAATTGCATAGAAAACCAGTTGAATCGAATCCCATTCCAATATCATCTTGTTTCTATCGAAAAGAAAATAAACGAAGCAATGTTGGTGTGCGTATATATAGAAAAACCATCCGACGTGTGTGCAGCAAATCGAACAAAGCTCAGTGCCTAATAAAATGCTACATAAACTCGTAAGTATTTTCAAATTAAATCAGTTTGAAATTATTCTAACAAGCACGTTTCGTTTACAGCTTGTACTATTCGGCGTTTTTGGCATCATTAACGCGGGTTTAGTGCCGGTTAGTGAGAGCCATGCGACCGTTAATGTGAAATCGGCGAATAAGAATCATGAGTACTCGTACACGATTAACGAGCATCGTCCAATTCCTCATATCCTCGGGACGGACATTAGTAAGCTACCAGAAAATGTCCAAATAAGTCTGATTCAAGGCACGGCTGCACTATCGCCACAACCACCGCCACAGCCACAATCACAGCTGCAACAGATTAAGTTTAACATACCCATTCAGCCGCTTTACGTACATCATGGACATGAGATTTACTATCCGCGTTTCTATTACTTACCTTTGTGATCATCGCTTACAATTAATTTGCAGCATTTTAATTTCGTATAATTGTCACATTTCAATAATTAATTCAATAAAGCATTATTTGCCACGCTATTATGTGTATCATTAACAACAAATATCATCGGGTAGCACTATAGAAAACGAAAGTTTTTAATTAGTACAAGTACAATAAGCAATAAACGTTGATTTTATAATACTTGTCATACTTATGTACATATTTTGAGGTAAGAATTTAAGTATCTATTGTATAGGAGCTCGAATTGTTATTACGTGTGAATTCATTATATTAAAAACATGCCTTTCGATTTTCTTGGCCACCTGAATATTTTGTGTCATAACCTATAATTTTTTGTTACTAAAAAATGCTTACCTTTCATTGAACCTGTACTATTCATTTATTCTTCAAACAATTAATTATAAATTCTTGAGAAATTAACTTGAAAATTATCAAACACTGAACTTAAACCGATTAAATTGGAATTGAGGATTGTCTGGAATTTACAAAACCCAAAAATTTGTGTGCAAAATAATCAAAAGAAATATCTTACGAAAATTACTTTTATGTGCCACAAATTGGTGGATATATTTTATATGACATAGCTTCTTACTGCAAAATGTTGTTCTTGAATCATTATTATATGTATATTTGCCTTCTTTCAAATAAAGATACTATATGTGTACATATTAAAACTACTTATACAAATGTTACAAGAAGTACATACCGATAAAGTCATTCTGTTTAACTCAAAATATAAATCGGAACAGCAATGGTCAAACTGCCCTAATTCCACTAAGAATTGTAGTCGCGGTTGCGCTACAGGCAATAATGACGTCATAGGTAGACCGCATTTTGGTTCAACCTAATTGGCAAATTGATGCGTCCCAGGGGTCTCTCTGTGACGTCAGAGCTTTAGCGCATATGCGTCTGTAGGGCTGTCTACAATCGTTGATGCACCCCACGATAAGTTTTATTTATTTTGCATGAAAATAATAAATGGAGTGTATAATTATTTTATTTAATAATGAAAAGTCAAAAGCAATTTTAATGGATTTTAAAGTTTATATACCAACTTTATTTTATTATAAATTAAGCATAAAATAAATAAATAACTAAACGGTACAAATATTAAATTAAATAATAAATTTCATAAATTTTAATTTAAATATGACGTGTCATTATTGTAATACAATAACATAAAATTGCTGCTGCTAGCTGGCTTTATCAAAAAAATGCACATTAATCATAAAACGCAATTTATTATAATTTAATTATTCAATTATTTACATATACAAAAAAATAGTAATAAATAATCATTAATTTACAGAATCGGTAGGTGGCAAGATCGTCGTCGATACTTCGCGTGTTGCTTTCGAGCTGCTCTGCTGCGTTTCCGCACGAAATTGATCGGCGGGTGAAGGCACTTTCGATTCGTATGGAAACAAATCGATTGATTGCACGTGAGCGGTTACCGTCACGCCGGGCGGCACCGTAAACACCGTACTACCCAAATTCGTCACGTACGTATGATCTTTATCCTTGCTGCCGCCGCCCGCGCCGATTGTAATGACTGGCGGCTTTAGCGTCGATCCAATCGGCTTATTACCGCCATCGAATAGGGAGTAATCGTCACCGTCATCGCCTAGGTCATCATCGTCAATGAATGGACGCTGTGTGGTGGTTGAAGATGGCTTTGATGATGGCTTGGAGGATGGATAGCCGCCGGATGATGGTGGGTATCCACCGGATGATGATGGATAACCACCGGATGTGGTAGTTGAAGGTCTTCCACCGCCTGGACGTTGCGTGCTGCTGAATAAATCGTCGCCGCCGTCGTCGTCGTCGTAATTGTCAAAGTTGCTGCCACCACCACCACCACCCGATGTGGAGCTGGATGGCCTTGACGTCGAGCTACCACCGCTTGATGGTTTTCCACCACCGTGGCCTCCGCTGCTGCCGCCACTACCGCCACTACCGCCCGAACCACCAAACAAGTCATCAGTACCGTAATCGTTCGAATCGTAGTCGTAGGATGGTTTACTATGGCCTGTCGATGCTCCCGCTGAGCTATCACCGCCTCCATAATCATTTTTATTGCCCGTTTTGGGTGGATCGAAGACGTTATCGCTGATGTAATTGTAGAAATCGGATGGGATAATGTTCGGGCCGCTAAATGGAAAGATGGTCGGCAGGTGTGGGCCTTTCACATTCTTCAATACTCTATAGCCGATGTGTGGGCCCGCAATGTAATGCACGGAGTGCTGGACGCCTTTATCGTCTAGGTATGTGTATGAACCGCGCACGTTGCCTGCAGCATCGCTCTGTTCCGTACGACGTTGGTCTGGACCAGCCGAAACAAATCTACAAATAGTTTTTAAGAGCGTTATTAGTGTTGATGCGTTTTACTTAAATTGCTGCTTTGTTGCTTTATTATTACTTTGAAATATATTTATCCGACATCTACATGTAAACTAGAACTTAATATATTTGTATGTTGTTTATAATAGTATTACTAAAGATACCATTAAAATGCAATACAGCAGCGATTTTTTAACAGACGGTGGATAATCAAAAATTGTAGATGCTCTAGAGGATGGCTTATTTGATTTAAAAAAGATTGAAATCACATGGAGAACCTGCCATATATTTAAACATATAGTCAATTGAATCCGATGTTTAGTCGAGGTGCACTTCGGGTTATACCCTGTTTTGATGCAACCCAATTAGCAAATAGATGAGTCTTAAGGTCTCTATGTGACGTCACAGCTGTAAAACATTTTAGCGCAAATACAAATACTTCACAATTCTTGGTGAATCATAACCATCAAAACCCATCGAATTTATGCTGGAATTGTTTTATTATATATTCAATTAGATTGAATTTTGTTTGTATTTATCCAGACATTTTTACCAATGAAATATTTAGCATATTGATTTAATAATTCTCAATAAATTATCACAGATATCTCTTCTCCTCCGGTTGGTATAAGAAAATTAAAACCAATTTCTAGTATTTTCGTTTCTTATGATATCTTACATTTGTTTGAAGTCATCATCAAGGTAGTGAACCGCATGAAAAGCGTTGTCTATGATAATTTATTAAGAATTATTTTAAAAATTTTGATTGGTTTTAAAAAAGAGGACATAACCGATCATTTAGTATATTTAGTTTGTCAGCACAAGTTTCTTACTCACTCCATTATTTAGAACAATTTATAATATATGTTAGGCAACCAAATAAGCTCTCCCACCAATTTTAATGCTGGAAAGAAACTAAACTTTGAATATTATTTTCAGATAATATCAAATTTTGTCTTAATAATTAGGATTTGTTTCCATAAACTTCAAGTTAGTAAACAACCCCGAGATCACTGGCCCATAGAAAATAGAAAAAGTTGCCGACTATTTCTGTTGTTTATGCTGTTTATCTTCTTTATCTCTCAATGTTGTCACGACACTTTACCAACTAATTTTTATGTCAGCTACGATAAACATGAAAATGATGATGAATTAAATACCTGACATTATTCATCTTTAACGCGACCTTACAATTAACATAATTAATCTTATTAAAATGATACTCACAAATTATGCAACTGTAATGACATTGACTCTTAAAAACACAACAATACCTATAGCTTCCATCTAATCCTCTCTGTATCGATGTTCTACCTCTTGGAATTGGCCGTCCGCGTCCGCGAAAATACAACGGACCGTACGCCTTTGGATTGCTATCGGGAAACGGTGTCTTAACATGAAAGCCAGTCTTGCGTCCAGCGATATATTCCACATTATGACGCTCGCCGACATCATCCAGGTAGGAATATTGACCATTTACATCACCAATACGATTCGCCGCTATGAATAGTGAAATAAATTAATGTATAGCGCTGAATGCTTGCAGGGGGTGTGATTTACATTCTTTGCGGCTGTACGTGCGTGTTTTGAATCCAAAATTGTAGCTGGGATCTTCGTTCGGATCGAAGTAGGGATCATCGCGACTGCCAATTGGACCACGACGCACCTGGCTCTGATCGAAGTTGCGTGCAATGTTCTTACCTTTCGGACGGTAACCGCGGGGACCGGCCGTGTAGGAAACCGAATCAATGTTGCCTGAAAATTGCCAGCAATATATGAAGATGTTTATGGGAGAAGGTGGCATAAATTACATTATGTAACGCGATAGTGTGTGATATTTGAAAAGCTGGGAAGACACCTAATGTGTAACTGTAGTTAACCTCTGCGCGTTTTTCAAGCATATTACATAAAAACATTTAAAACATTCCCGGAAAATGATATAATAATCATAGATACACAAAGGTTAAACATGGTATTAAATTGTTGGGAAAATACAGCTGGTGACGAATTGTTTACCTCAGAAAAGATTTTATTTCTTAAATTTTGCGTAAGATCTGTTCGTCTATAATTTGGGTGTATCTCAAGATTTTAATCCAAAACTTAATTATTTAAATTAATATTTCCTGCCCAATTTAAAAACAATTGTTCTTTTATTTGGCCGCTACTTTAAACTACTATCTATTGCAATCTTATTGATTAGCAAATTTCAATTATCATAAATTATTCTCAAAAGTCTTAAATAAATTAGTTAATTATATGTATTTATATTATAATAGAAAATTATTCTAGGAATTCCCATGTTAAACAAACAAGAGAACAAAATTAAAAGATCAAACATTAATTAATTGCTAATTAGATCCTTGGAATTATATAATTTTAATATTATTTATCTCAAAAATGTAATTAGCTTAATTGTTTAAATAATATTTTGATAATATTTGTTTGTACGAAAACTGTTTCTGGTTTTCGGGAGCCAAGTCTTTGAAATGATATCATTTTAATGTTATTTAACTCAAAAATATTATTAGCTAGTCTAATAATTATTTAAATAATATTTTGACTTGATTTGTTTGTGCAAAAGGAAGAGTTTAACATTTTACTTTAACTGTTTTAGGATTTTTAGTGCCAAATCCTTGGAATTACATCATTTTCATATCAATAATCTTAAAAATGTGATTAATTAACTCACTCATAATTTAAATAATATATTGACACTAGTTCGAGTTTCAGAAGCAAACACTTAAACTCTTTTAAGATTCACACTCCCAAAAATACGATTAGCTAGTTAAATAATAGTTTAAATATGATTTTGACATAATTTATTTTACCTGTTTTCGGATTTCGAGCGCCAAATTCGCCCCTCACGATATTATTGCGCGTCGCCTGGCTGTGATGATACGAGTGCGGCGTATCGTACCCAAACGTATACGAACCATCATTATTTATAAGATTGTAATCCTCAGCGTGAACGGCATGATGCATAAACGATGCGATTATTATCAGCGCTCCACACTACAAACAGATTTTAATTTTATTTTAATGATACGCAATGCACACATATTACTACAACAACAACAAGAACACCCAACTCACTTTATACATTTTCTCCACGTGTGATGTTTGACGAATTTGAGTTTGAAAACTACAGGATGTGCAGCAAAGTTCCGTTTTTATATAAAATTTTTCGTTTGTAGGATTCGGATGCTTGAGTGGGATGATTTTCGTTGCTTTTTGTAAACACATAAGGGGGAGATGGAAGGAACCCATTCATATGTACAATGAGAAAATTATGTTTTTTTTTTGTTCGCTGGGATTGTTCTAGCGGAAAGATGCGAATGTGATGTCCTTCTTTAAGAAAAAAGGATTTTACGGTCTGTCGATCATGTTCATTTACACTTCTGGATGCTCTCCTCTGCAACCGAATTTAATTTTTTGGATATTGTGCTGCTCATTTAAGGTTAGAAGCTTTATTAATTTAGATGATAGCGCAGATTATTTATTATAAAACAATTACTATGTGAAATAATTTTGCTTAAAAAATTAGTGATTTTTGTGATTGAGTTACACTTAAATGAGTCAATTAATTAAAGTTTTCTCAATATTTGTTTACTGTTTGATAGTAATCAGTGAGTAAAATGCAAATTACATTAACATTGAAATTGAATGTGAAATAATTTAGTTAATTCACAAGAGGTTATTATGAAATTGCTTTGATTACATTTTCCCTTATCTTGATGCTGAAAGTTAACATCTGAAGAATGCAATTTGTAATCACTTGAGTGAAGAAAATAAATTGTTGTAAGTACATACTTCGTTTTTCATTAGTTTGTATTGAACTATGCAAACAGGGTCGGCTTGTGAAGTTTAGCTACTGTGCACAATAAGAATTTGGTTGCTATATTCCTCCTTAAATTAATATTTAAATTTTTTTACACACAAGTCTTTAATAATTAATGAAAAACTTCAAAGATAAACGTTTTTTTAGACTACTCATGAAGCTAAGTGAATTTTTTTACACAAAACTGCTAAAAACAACAATAATTTCCTATCTCTTATCAAAAACTTTAACACCTGCATATGCAATTTGTAATCATTTAAGTGAAGAAAATAAATTGTTGTAATTATTCTGTTTTTCATTACTTTGTTGTTTTTTGCTCAAAAGGTAGTAAAAAATTTATGAAAAAGCTAAAAGATAGACGTTTTCTCATATTTCACTTGCAGAAAAGTCAAGTTTTCATAAATTCTGACCTTTTTAAACAATTTACTTTTAGTTTTTACCTAAACTCATTAACAAATAGAATAATCTGATATCTGTCATTATAAACTCTACAGAAATAAGAAATAAAATTGCAAGAAACCTAAATTTCTTCATCTTCCATTCTATTTACAATGAGAACTGTAGAAAAATTTAAAATACTATATACCTACTAAACTGTGAAGTGTTTATATTTCATGCACACTTTACACAGACCACAAGCCGGCCCTGTATGCAAATACATTTCGTTGCTTTACTTCTCAAGTTAAAAATTAATTTGTGCTGGAAGACGAATCAAGGCTGTAGCAGAATAAGTGTTGATTTCATAATGTCTACTTCCTTCATTTTTCTGTTATTATATGATAATTTTTAATGAAAAATTTTGGTTATTAACAAACAACGGGTTGCGAGATTGTACGGCCCGATAGACGTCCCGAGATCCCATCAAATATCGCTTTTTTAGCAATAATCCAACAACGTGCAATTCTATTGAAATTCCATCATCGACACCCAAAATAAAGTAGTTAATTAATTCGAACCAGTATAAAGCAACAAAATTCACTTTTTTCTTTGTTGGTGCCTTTTTGAGACTAATGCTTCACTGCACTTAATAAATTCAAGAAACAAGGAACCAAATTCTTGGGTGGCTGTGTGCGATAAAAATATTTAGTTTAATTTTACAGTTTTTCTTTATATTTGTCATTATAGTTTTGTATTTATAATGCAATTTTTGTCAAAGCAAAATCAAAATATAACTAAATATAATAGACAGGATGATGATAAGGGATAAAAATATAATATAAAATAAAATACTTAATTAATTTAAACCAATCGATTGCATCGAAATTGACTTTTTTTCATTGCGTCGATTCATTTCTTGCGCGATGAATAAATTTCATCGATCTACAATGCAAGACGATTTATCATTCGAAATAAATTAAGTGTGAATTGATGTGTAAATAGCAATAAATCATTTCTAATCAAATATGTAGACATTCTGAAATTATTTATTCAAATGAACAAATCGTTTCGCACATTTGCTTTATGATCGACGCATTTTGACGCGTTTGAAATGAGTTCACTTTATCTAAATCGCTTCCAATCGGCGGATAATCAAGTTAAAGAAGAAGATTGAAGCAGTTTGTTTGTTTGTTGGTTGTTTTGCGGTCGGATATTTATCGTCTGTTGTGTTGTGTGATGGAAAAAATGCAGCAGAATGAGCGGTTGCGAGAGAGTAAATAGTGGATAGAGGCACACACAGATATCGCTTTAAGGAATTTACATGCCGTATTATTATAGTATTAAATTATTACTATTATTAACTTCTGTGAGTTTAAACCTGAATGCAACAATTGTTAAAAGCGAGAATACATTTTTAATATTCAGATGAGATGAATACGCTAAAGCGTTATCGGATGTGGAGAAACCAAATAAAATAGCAAAATGTTGCAATATTAAAGTTAAATTCACATGTTAAAAGAATTTGTAGACAGAGTTTTTATTGCTTCGACTATAGATAGCCATCAATATGATTAAATTATAAAAAAATTGAGGAACTATCAAAAATGCACATTGTTTATTGTTATTTCGACTACAATGGTCATAAATACGACTAAAATAGCTAAAATATGTAGAATAATTAAAGAACTATGAAAAATTTACATTTCATATTTGATTTGATTGGGATGTATTAGGATGGATGTCTCTTGAATCAAATTGTAATATGTAATAATACAGTATCAACAAAAAATTTACAAAACTGAAATTTAAAGACTGAAAATTGTAATCATGTTAATTTTAACTTTGAACTCAATGTCCTAGCTTGGTGAGAGGAGTAGTGTGTTGCCATTCGTATCCTACTTACTCATTTTTTAACTTTTAGTTCATTATTGCAATTCTTGAACAGTTCACTTCTTCTTTTTATTATTTTATCCATTAACATGACTCAAGAGTGTCAAATCACAATTGTTTAATTATTGTAGCAATTACTATTTATTTAAAATTGGGATACTTGCCTCAAGTGTTGTCATAATTACGATTATCTATAGTTGACACTTAATTCGTGCTTCACACTCATCAATCCTAAATTAAAAAAATTAAAATAAAATAAAGGTGTTGAAAAGACAAATTTTTAACTATTACTATCTATTTAATATTAGGATAGAATTTATTATTCAATTTTTATGCTTTTTATCAGCGTGACTCAAAACTGTCGAGAACACAACTGTTTGATCATAATTAATTCATATTTATCATTATTTATTACTCAATTTGATTCATATTTAATCAAAAATTAATTTGCGATGAAAATTAAATTGTATACAGCTAACGTGTATAAATATTTGATTGATAAATAATTACTGCTACATAAATAGAAATAAAAAATTGTTTGTAATCAACGCGCCAACAGAATTTATATGACAAAATAAAAAAAAATCGAAATGAAACAACAACACAAGTAGGTATTTTTTACTACAAAATAATTTATTACACAAATTAAATATTTCCTAAAGCATTGAGACGACGCAGCATCAGCAGTATTGCCTACAGTGAAGAAGCAGTAAAGTAATTATAATTTAAAATATACATGAAAAATGTACAACTACAAACATAATATCATCGTAATCATCTACATTCTACACATATAAATAAAAAATAATAAAAAAAAACATATAATTGCTCATGAGGTTCATTCATAAAAATACAATAATTGCGGAGAATTGATTAGCGGTGAGAAATTTCATTCATCAGCGAGCGAGCGCGCATATATGGGTTTCATCAATTCAAGGCGTCTGGCCGCAGAACTCGACGATTTTGTCCGATACACAGTTGAACACATCGTACGCCACATCACACGCATTCACATTTACATTTCCTACAAATGATTGTTATTAAACGAGCAATTATGACACGCTTATATTATTTATATATTTAAATGAATGCAGACCTTTGATCGTTGTCTTTTGCGTCTTATTGAGGCAGAAGTGGACGGCTTGGATCGTTGCCAAAACGTACGACTTATCGGTGGCCGATTCGGCGTACAAGTTCACCAGACCTTCGAGGACTGGAAGGCCTTCTTTGTTCAACTGAAAACAAAGTGAAAATATTTCAGTTTTTCTCTTCATATCTCAAAATCAATAAATATTTTTTGTTGCTGCTTTTTTTCTTTATCTTTTTCTGGTCTTTACGCTTTTTCCAATTTTTCGCGTTTTTTAAAGCTTTTTCATGTTTTTTACAACTTTCCCCAATTTTTGCAAGAGTTTGCATTTTTTTCTGCACTAAAGCTGCAGTACACCATGCCCTTTCTTGTAAGAGGGGATGAATCTAATCGACTACTAAAAGTTTGCACAGGAATTGAAGAGAAAATTTGAATTTTGGACATGACTCCTTCTCTTCTATAGAAGTGTTGAAAAAGTCGAAAACTTATCAGACCTCCCTGCCATGCAAGTATTTAAACTATCTTATTTATATTTTTCTTCAAAAAACATGATTAAAGATCGTTTTTCTTTTATTGCAGAAAAATATAAATGCAGTCATATAAATTCACAGAATATCTAAAATGTATTAGTTGCCAAATACATTTGCAAAAGTTAGAACATTTTTTACTACCTCTACTGTTTATTGCACATTTTTATAATTAATTTCTAAATATATTTAAACATTTCATAATTGGTGTTTATTCCTGTCAATGTTGAAATGTGCAATCAAATTAATTACAATTTTAAAGAAATAGCAATTAATTTATGGAATTGCAGCAAAATT
>JARJDW010016353.1:0-12066 GCA_030264715.1 Adinopsis sp. GC000173 | reverse complement strand
GATTAATCAAGGGGTTGATTAATATCAACTTGATTAATATCAGTGGTGTACTAGAACGCGTCGGAATGTCGTTCCGGTACTTCGTTTGAGGGTGGAAGCTAGGGCTGTGCAAATATTTTAATTAATTAATCAATTTATTATTGTCGACTGAAAAAAATGTTTACAGACCTAATAATTGTTTATAATAATGGATTATTAAAATAATCGGTTCTAAAATTAATCGATATTTTCTTTAACAGTAATGGACCAACGATTAATCGATACTTAAACCCGTTTTTGATCATTTATTAATCGGGAAGGAAATAAAACATTTTTTAAATAGGTATCGACATTATTAGTTATTGTTTACCGAAATAAATAAATTTTATACTTATTCATTTTTTAGGTAATGTTATGTACCTAACAATATTATCAATTTACATATAATAAAAATTGTTTTTATAGTAAATATTTGAATATGGACAATTCGTTAATTTATTAATTTATTGGCATGGAAAATTATTGAATTTTACGTATAATAAAAATTAATTGTTTTATTTTACAGTATTTAATAAAAAATTGAATATCCATTAATTTATTGTTGGCATTGAATAATCAAATCATATTTTTGAAAGGTATTAGAATTTACCATTTTTTGCTTCATAACGATGTTAGTTGGTAACTGGGACACTTTTACGTTTTACAACAATAATCTTGTTGTTATTATTATTAATACAAACTCTTGATTAAAATTTATTTAAATGTCTTTTTAGAACTAAAATCAATAAGATTAGGTACAACTTTTAATTAACATTACTAGTTTACTTGTAGGTATTACAATTTATTTATTTGCTTCATGATAGTTGGTAATCGGGGCACTTTTACCTATTTTTATAAAAATAATCTTGTTATTATTTTTAATAGAAACTTTTGATTAAAATAATTTATACATATATTTTTATTTTTATGAAAAACATAACTTTATTATTATCTATCTATCTTTTAGAGTCGTCATCGCATTTATTTTTTATACATTAAGTTTACATAAACAATACAATTTAGTTAAGTTATAATTTGTTTATTCTTTTTTCAAATTTCATTACAAACCTTGAGCATTAATAAAAAAAATTATTTTTGGAGGGAAAATATACTAATTTAGTTATAGTATGTAGTCAGTGATTTATTACTTGACAATTTTATCTAGTAAGTAATTTAGTGGAATTATAATTTAATTACTTTTTAATTTACATAATAGACCGCCCAAAAAAACAAACAACGCGGCTAGCAAATTCACGAAAATGTAAATATGCATCGATTTGTAACATAATAACGTTAAATTACTCTTCGCTTTAGTAAAATTATTGCATTTTTGACGAAACAAATATGATTTTTACTCATGCAACCAGAATATACACATACAAACGCACACACACGGGAATTTCCAATAGTGCACAATATTGATTGGCATGCTTTTTTCATGAATCCTACAATACGAGAATTGGCCAAATCGTTTTCGGGTTGTGCCCGTCATGCCATTGACACATATCCAGAACCACAGTTATTCATTCAGACATTGAACAATTGCTCGTTTTCGGGGTTATTATGTAAAGAGGCGAAAAAACTAGTTTCACAAGCAAGGCAGGGAGGAGTTTCGGTTTCGAATTTTTCTCTTTGGTAGGTATAATGCAATAACGTCTGTATATACGCTAATCGATATCGGACGATAAAATATTGTAAATGTACTAATAATACTCACCGATAAATGGACCAAATCGACGAAAACTTACAGAATGCGGAAACACCCAAATTGGGGTTAGTTTTCGTTACAACAAGCGATGCAAATACCACACAGCACGTTCCTTCGGGAATATTAACGATATAATTTAGAATTGTTTAATATGAACACATGATTTACTCGTCGAGTCGGAATGCTCGAATTTTTTTTTGGCCAGTGCAACCAACAACGATATATATTCGTTTTTTTGAGTCAAGGCGTGTCGCTCTTGCCGGTAAATATCGACTCTATCAGCAGAGTCGACGCTTACTACACTTTACGCTTTTGGGTTAGGTTAGACCCCGTGCAAGCTATATATAGTTTCGGGTCCGTTACGAACGCGCACGAAGTTGTTACGTTTCTTTTGTGTTTGGCGTTTTTTACTCGCTGGGGCTACCTATGCAACGCTTTAATAAGCTGGTGGTTGCTGATTGCCTAATCGAATTTCTGTTTTTTCTTTCTGCTATCACTGCTGCTGCTGTTGCTCGACGAAACGATCCAATCTTGCTAAACGCATAATAATTGCCTGTTTATATCAAATTTACTTTATTCTATTACATAGACAAACAACAATTTACTCAAAATCTGTTTTACTAATAATAATATTTATGCAAACGGGCGAACATTATGAAAATTATCTTATAAATAAATTAATATTATCGCAGTATTTTTATTGTTAATTATAATATCTATTTAGTTATTTTACATTTTAAATAGAAATGCGCATTAATATTATATATATTTAAAATTTAAACACTTGGCAAACAACAGTTTACTCCAAAATCGGTTTTGGTAATAAGTTCATGCAAACGAAACAAAATTATGAAGATTATTTTATAAGCAAATTAATCCTACTATATTTTATTTCATATACATTTTTTGTTAATTTTAATATATACTCTTAATTGATTCACAAATCAATTTATTTAAAGTTTAAATACATCGCGTCATCATCATATCTACACAAACAATTGTTTATAAAAAATCTGTTTTACAAAATTATGCATAAATTGCAAATATGATATTATGTTATAAATAATTTAATACTATAGTAGGAGAGGGTTGCGTAAGTCGTACCACCTTACTTAAAATGCCTGTAATTTGAAGAATTAAATAGCAAACACATGTGTGTTGGTCCTATTATATATAAAACTATAGTACATACTGCTTTATTTACTGTTATGCAGCGAAAAAAATCATATGCATTTCTTTGTAATTTCGAATGTTCAAAAATCGGATTGAATTTGAAATCGGTACGACTTAGGAACGTATGCTTCTAAGTCGTACCGCAGCTTTCAATTGGGAGAAACAAAGTAGTGAAGCATATTTTTGACTATATTCTGTTTACATAACACCTATGTGGATCCAACTTGTACAATTACGGCATAAACTTATTAAATTTCAGACATTAACGTACTGAAGATGAATTTCAAACGAAATTTATGGCAGCTTTATCCATTCTGATAATTAGATTTGGAAAATATGTACTTACTAGCACAATATGAGGGTGGTACGACTTAGGATCCGAGTGAATATTATTAATATATCATTGTCACACAATATCCAATCAATATTTTACTTTGCTATAGAAGGCAAATAATGTTTAATTAATTTTTAATATATATTTAAAACGCAATATGAAATTATCTAGTTTCAATAAGCTGAGGAAGCTTACAAATACTAGATAAATATTAGATGACATCGTTGAAAAATGAACTTTGTTGAATAAAATCTGTACGTTCAGTGATAGGGCGACAAAACTTTAATATACACTAAATGGGACTAAATTGGTTGTATTGTCACTGTTTTTGGAAGTTTAGACCTTATAGCTTCTTCAAAATCGCGAAGGTACGACTTAGGCACAGGTACGGCTTATGTAACCTTCTACTATTGTTTATTTGCAAATTTTTTAATTAGAATACAAACACTTAATTAAATCACAAATTCTTAATTTTACATTTTAAACCGAAATGTTTATTAATATTTCATATTTAAGCATTTGCGGTGTTAATAATTTATAGAAGTTATCTATTTTGTATTATATTTTAATGCGAATGAATAAATAACAATAGCAAATTATCGAAATTGTGGCAAACAAAACAAGAATATTTAATTTTAAATTGCGTGGACATCTACGTATACCCCATTTTAATTAGAACACATATTAAGTTCATAATATTTAATTTTTATTAATAGGAAATATTTAAATGTTACAATTGTTTTGCCTAAAGCATGTGAAATTGTAAATGAAGCGATGACGAACATATATTTTATTACATAGGTATTAGTTTTCACAAAAAGATTTATAAAGTCAATATTTAGTTAAAATAGTTGATATCTGGTTATAGATAAATATGTTTCTTTTATAGTCAGGGTCTAATCGGCTTTTAGGTAAGCAAAACACTTGTTATATTTCACATTGTATCATTTCGTGTAGTACGAAATATAGAAAAGGTACACCAACATTTTGCTTAGAAAATCTGTAAAATTTCATATCAGGGTTTAATTATTCTATGTCCCATTGAATGCATCGCATCGCATGTATCATTTAGATATGATGCGCCTATTTAAAAGTAAATAGGTAAGTACATACTTCTATTCCATCAAATATATATTGAACTAAAATATAGTTGCAATCCAATTCATTCATTTTGTTGTTTAAATCCTCTCGTCAACCAACTGCACATCAAACGCATACTATATCTGAAAATGCAATTGAAAGATTTGATGCAATTTATATAAGTGATGATATTTATGTCATATAATTTGAAATAAATATGTAAGATGTTAAAACGGTTAAAACATTGAAAGACAGCAACCCGCGAGCGATTTATCAAAGATTAAAGTTAATTTTTTCTCGATGTAAACGTATAATTATCATAATTAATTAACAATTTGCAGCGTAATTGATTGCTTTGTTTTTTTAGCACTTAAACGCAACATTTTCGCCAATAAGTAATTACATGAATGGAAATGAGTAAAAACTGGTTGGCCTTAGCGAAAATCTATTTAAATATTTGAAAAGCTCGCGCGTTGTGGAAATAATTCGAGTTTGCTTAAATTGCATAATCGCATAAGTAAATAATGATTTGGTTATTTTTTATTTAATTCGAAATTGCACAAAATAAAGCAAAATTGTTGCGATTTTATAATTTAAAAACATTCCATATATAATTCCGTTTAATGGCCATTTGAATTTTAAAACGGCAAATAATAAGGTTATTTAGAAATCCAATTAATACTTTAATAGTCGACGTTACAATTAATATTTTATTATTATTTTTGTAACGATTGCACAAATTAGCAACATAATAAATAAATAATTACAATGTCACTAAAATTGTTTATGTTTATGTGCTAAACTTGCAAAATATAATCACAAATGATTACAAAATGATTAAACAAAAAAAAAGTTATAGTTATTACGATGCGGTTGGAATATCGAAAAACAATATCATCGTTCATGGAAAATCTGTGAGAGTGCAAGTTGTCTATTTGCTATCAAGTAGCTGCGGCATTAAATAATGTTATTTTGCCAACACCTTTTGTATAAGTACAGGGTGATTCACTTGGGACTGACGGTGTGTAATGGTCAATATCTTGGGAATGCGTATGCATAAAAACACGAGGTAGGGCTCAAAGTTTTCCTCATTCAATGAAGTTTTGGTTGCATACGAGACTGGGAGGCAGGGGTGGACCAATTACTCGAGAACGCGAAACCGCGCACGACACGAAAATTTTCTGATCGTGTAAGGGGGACTCATGCAAAGCAGGGGGATCATCTGTGGCCCATATGCGGGTATTCTGCGAGTTCACGTAACCGGAAAGATGAAACCATGCTTCATCGGTAAAGCAAATAATGTCAAGTATCCCTGTATCTCAAATACTGTCCATTTTTGAGTTTTGTACCAAGGAGGTAAACTTCAGAAAATTTCAGTGAGGTCCAAAAACCCTACTGTTTTGTGTAATTGATGACTTCTAACCTCTACATCTCAAAATCTGTTCATTTAAAAGTTTTTTGCCCAGAAGGACTTTTGATCAGGAGGTCATAAACTATAACATATCAAAATTTCAGAAATTTTCGGTAAGATCCAAAATCCCTAGTGTTTTGTGCAGGGCCCTTGGTCCACCCCTGCTTCCCATTCTACCATGTTACGAAAACTTCATTAAATGCAGAAGAAAACAAACGATTAAAAACCGTTAGACCCGGGTGAATCATCCTGCATATAAAATTATAACAATAAAATTTATATTGATTCACATATTTATAAAGCGATTGTTTGATTTGAATATTATTTTAAAACATGCTCAATAATTAACTGTTTATGCCCTATTCATAAAGATTAAAATGCAAGAAATAAAGCTGCATTCATATGTACATTTAATAACCGCATTATTTACAATTAAATTTAAAAATACACTTAGACGGGACAGTTAAAAATCTAAATATAATCATGAATTCTATAATAGGGTATTGATAAAATTTAGTAAAACAATTGAAATTGTAACATGTATTTTACATATTCTAAATTGTCTTATTGTCGAGCAATTTACTTATTGAAATATGTACGTTTGTACATTTTGTAATGTCGGTGTTATAAGCAGACTGTTAAAACATTGTTTAGAAATTATTCAAATTAATATTATTATTAAATTAATAAGCTCTCTGAAAGTATTTTCAAACAATTTTTTGAGAGTAGGTGGGTATTTAATGAAAGTAATCGATTTTAATGAACGAACAATTCCTTTTTTTCACTGACTTGTTCATATATTCAATTTTATCATTGCTAAGATATTCAATTTTCTCTACACTTATTCATTACGTAATAAACAAGAAGTTAATAAGTAAAAATCGAAATGCACTTTTTAGTAATTCAATTTCCATTCAAATTATTCCCAGTTATTACTTTGATCTTTATTATTTTTTCATAATGACAAATAAGATTGAATTTTAAAAGAAACTTGTCATTAATTTCTAATTACCACACCGTCTATTTTCGACTATTTGGCGGCGTTCTAAGAAAATATTATCGCGCGCAATTGGAAACAACGTTAACAACAACGATTGGCGTTAATAATTAATAATTCATTGTTAAATGCGTATTGATTAACAACGATTCGTTATTAAACATATAGATATATGAATAATTTGCTACTCGCTTAACTCGATTTATACTGCCATTTTAGCACTGGCGTTAAATTAGCACCTTTTGTCCACACGTATTTTTTACATGTTTATACCTAATGTTTCTTATTTATAAATATTTTTCTTTTGGTTTCTTCATAGAAATGTAGCTCATTTAATATATCAATAAGGCTAGGCGTTTCCACATTCGGTGACTTTGTTTCATAACAGTGCAATATTCAAAAAAACATGTTTATAATTTTTAAAAATAGCTGCCACAATCAAGATATTAATAAAGTAGAAACTATAATTTCCATTAAAATAACAAGTTAAGTTTCACGTAAATTGCTCAAATATTAATTATAAACAATAAAAACTTCTGTAAAAGCAAACAAATGCAAATAACGTGTGTCTATAGTTGATAAGCTAAAAAGCATAAGTTTATTGGTTTCTTTATTACTTGTCATATTGTATTTAAACACTTAAATACTTAATGGATTATGGGCTTAAATGATCTTAACTTATTGACTCTTTCCTTCTAAATCCGATACTGGTAATGTGCATAATTTTCAGTTAATATTAAAGAATAATCGCTAAAACTTTAATTGTTTCATTTAAAATGTTATTTTAATGATATACTTGTATCCACTGTTTATTAATAATGACGACATGAACGCATAAGAAAAGCANTTTGCAGTTAATATTAAAGAATAATCGCTAAAACTTTAATTGTTTCATTTAAAATGTTATTTTAATGATATACTTGTATCCACTGTTTATTAATAATGACGACATGAACGCATAAGAAAAACATGGCATTGACGATATTTCTTCTAAAACCAGCTCTAAAATCATTCGATTTCATGTCACACACGCGTACGTTGTGCGATTTAGCTGAAGCTAAAAGTGCGAATAACGTCACATCAGCACAAGTAACAACGCACACATATCCGGAGAGAAGGTTTTTCCAGCCCGAAATTAATTCAATCATAAGTCGCCAGCGTGTTTTGGGCTGAAAATCTTCCACGAATTGAGGAGTAGTAGTAGGTAAACATTCCAGTCGTTGTCAGAAAATGTAGAATTTAAAATTCAGTTTGTTGTTGATCTTGTCGTGTAAGGCATAAACACATCCATCAACATCAGTGTCTACTTCGCTAGCGATTTGCTTAGAAGATAAAAATGCTCGGTCTTATATTTCGCATGCAAACTGAATTACGAGAAGTTGTTTTAAGTTCTATACCTAAGTAAAATCCGGGTTATAATGATAAAAATTTATATTTTTGTCTTGCCCACTTTATGCCAAATAAGAAAAACGATAGCGTATTCAGTGATTTACCCATCGTGTACAATTGATGCGACTTTGAAGTGATTTACTCTATTTACTCTCGAGATATTTACTTGCACAATACATTTACATTTCCTTTACAGATTTTGCGTCTGATTTACACAAAGTCTAGATGTATTTAAATTTGCGTTTATATGTAAGGTATATTTAATTTCCTGCTTTTAAAAAATTTAACGTACTTTCCCATTTTCCTGTCGCCAAATTGAAACAAAGCAAATTTGAATAGTAGTTATTGACATTTAATAGTCAATTATCAATTAATTCGCGTACTCATCGGAACAAAATTTGCTTGTAAAGTGAGGAGTACCTTAATATATTGCTAGAGGCGGCTCTTGTCATTACAGGACTTGGGAGACCGGCCTTTAGTGGATTTAGCTTAATTATTATATTATATTTTAAAGCAATTTTACTGATCACTGTTGTTCTTGACAAATTTTATGTAAAGTTTTGACAAAATTTGCGAATCATCTGAAAAATATAGAAAGATATACTGCAACGTATTAAATTTTTACATTTTTTTGCGCATTTTTTAAAGTTTTTATGCAAAATGATTAAAACATACGCTAGTTTAACGACTTTCGATAAAAAGTTTTTAAAGTCCTTTAAAAATACAAAAGAACTTTAATGTTTTTGTAGAATTTTATATTCTCAGCATAAATACGTCGCTTAACGACGCATACGTTGGACAGGTTACTTTTTTGGGGCCTTTGTGCGAGGATCCGGGTGATTGCCCTGCTTGCCACCCTTTTAAAATTTATTTATCAATATGTGAACATCTATTTCTAAATCGCTGTATAGCATATCTAATAAAATTAATCAAATCTATGCTAATTGTTAGATGTTTATAGCATAACGCCTTATTGAAAATTCGCAAAAAAATGATTGTTCAAATACGAATGCAAATAACAAGTAAGTGCGACAATTGTTTAGCATTTTATGCAATCACTTATAATTTTTGCTCAATATAAATTATTTTTAAAATTAATTGAAAAAAATCAAACATGATTAGTCTTAGTACCTGAAACTATTTTTTAATATTTGATAATTTATTATAATAATTAATATTCCATGTCTGTGAATTTTTTGCTGCATTACTCGCCTAATTATACCTGACCGTAGTTTTTTATTCCCCGCAGATAAAAAATACGCGGATGTAACATAAATTTTAGATTATTTTAAATTCAAACCATCATATCTGATCTAAAAATAATTTTATTTGTTTCGGAAATTTTCTGACGATACATAAAATTGTTAGGAGTAATATTTTTGTTTAAAAAAAAATGATAAAATGCAATAAGAATGGGTTTAAATATGTACATTTTCTCCAAATCACATATATGTGGATGTAATTATAATTACATCCAATCATTTAAATTTTAATGAGAATTTTCTCATTCGTATGCGCTTGGAACAAACCAGCGCCCAAACTTTTCCACCAGCAACAAGAGAAAATTGACTCATCCTAGGATTATAGTTTTAATGAGTTTTTAGGAACGCGCTTATACAACGGGCATTAATTGTATGTGGACTGCGGTAATAAACTTAGATTTTGTGTGTAATGGACAAAATAAAATTAAATAAATATATACATATATATATAAAAAAAACAATAACGTCTCACTCGAATTACATTCTTAATAAATATTCGACGTGCGATTAATTTAAATCGTCCACCTCGGCGGAAGTTTAAACAATAAAATATATTCGACTCGTATGCGTATACGTATATAATCGCAGATGGTATTTCTAAAATATAGTATTAAAATATTTTGATTATTGTTATCGGTTGGAAATATGTGAAAGGTGCAATAAAATATTAAATTTAAATTCTTTGCGAAAATGATTTATTAACTTCATTTCACTTATTTTACGAGTTTTATTTGAAAACTTTATTTTTTTTGCAATAAACACATGCATTTTAATTATTTCCTATACGCGTAGAATATATTGACTAAGAGAGTTTTTTTTAATGGAAAAAACTTTAATCTATTAAGTATTTTCCACTTTGTTCAATAATCTTTTGTCATCTTTATGATAATAGATTTGATTTCATCCTCATTAAGCTCAACTGGTCGATGTTAACGTTGGTCATCTTTAAAAGAAAAATCTCCAGAACGGAATTTTTCAAACCAATTTTGCAATTGGCTTTCTTTAAGGGCTTTATTACCATACACGTTACGTAACTTTTTGGCGGCTTGCATTGCGATCTTTTCTTTACAGCAGTCATAAAGCAAAATATGGCGAAAATATTCGTTTTTGCACTTCATATTAATATTGATTTAAAAAAGACACTTTGAAAAAATATATATGCAATAAACTTATAAAGCTAAGTTTGGATGACAGCTAATATATATAATAAGAAGATGATCATAACATTTACGGATATCCTAAAAATGGGAATGAAAAGTATCTATAACTGAAATCAGCAATTATGTACTTACGACTAGATGCCAACCCAATATTGTTGTTTGTTTATAGGCAACCAAGTAAACAAAGTCTATAGCAATTCGTTTAATGCGTGCGGAATACACGGAATACATTATTGATTTATATATTTTATATATTTAATGGAAATTTGTTGTAAAATCTATAAAATATTTATAAATAATTGTTTGCCATGCAGAAACATAAATATTAATTTAAGAAGAAATGTATATGCAAAATGCATTTGCACACAATAATTCATAGATGTTTAAATTTGAATTATTAGTAAACAAAGCTAATATTTATTGTCGATTGACGCAAATTTGTTTTCTAATATAATAACTATTTTTAACATTCCCATAATGTTAATGTTTTATTGTATGCAGCCAGTTGTGCTTGTAAATATTAAAAAAGCATACAGTAAGCGAATAAAACAAGAAATAAAATTTTATAATAAATTTATTTTATACAAAAATTATTATTATACTTTTTTTTTAATTACCCTACAATTTAAATATAAATATAATTATAAGTTTGCAGCGCTTTTAAATAGTAAAAGCGCTGCCCGTGTCCTTTCCAGCTTTATAAAATATAATTTAAATTTACATCACAGGACACTATGCGCTAAAATTAAATTGTTAAATGTAAAGTTATTGATAATTAAGCTGCAATTAGCGCGAATCACTTTCGATCGATGAACGCCCGATTTCGCAGCTCGTTATTGAAGGACGTGTAGCTCTTCTTGATGCCATTGTCTGGCGACTCGTAAAGGTCACTCTGAACGGGGAAGCAGATTCCGATGGTCTTGGATTTTCCATTCTCCTGCGAGAGAGTAAACAAACTCATATAATATATTTCACCAACCCTTTCAACCTGTTTTTTTTTTTGTTGCTTTTTGCCAACACCAACCTGCACTTCCACTTTCTGCTTCTTGCCTCCTTTCTTGCTGCCGTCTTTGTACGTCTCCTTGTAAAAGTTGCTGAAGAGGAAATAGAACATCACAGCGTGGCCGCCGATCCACCAGACGAACGCCTTCGGGTAGCTGCAATCGATGAAGAGCAATTGGAAAGCGTGCACCATCACAGCGACGAATTGGAGCTGCAATTAAACAAAATAAACTTTATCATTCCGCCGCGCTCTCATTTGCATAATTATATATAGCATACCATTTGCAATGCTGTCAGATACTTCTTCCACCATAAATATTTTTGATATTTCGGGCCGAGTGCGGCGACCAGATAGTACGAGTACATGATGATGTGGACGAAGGTGTTCAGAAAGCCGAAGAACGAGCTATGGCCGCCCGGGGTGAATTTCACGCCGAACCACACCGACATCGGCATCACACCGTGGTGGATTACGTGCAGCGTGCTAATGTGGTTGTTCTTTTTGCGGAGCACAAAGAAGAACTGCAAAAAA